>CAUYUJ010014504.1:111799-229299 GCA_963575745.1 Prorocentrum cordatum
GAACACATAATTCGTCAGGTAATCACGTCCCCCCCCCTCCCTCCCTCCCAAGCAGAGCTAAAGCTCATGCTGAAGCAGAGCTTCAGCGTAGACTTCTTGAACTCACACACTGGATCGGCGGATTTCGGCACACCCACACACACATCGTACGGTTCCTGGCCGCATAGGAGTTCCATCGAAGGCACCAGTGGCGGTGCTCGCTTGCGCCCCCGCACCCGATCCGGGACACCGATCATACGTTCCGTGGCCCCACCGAAGGCCCTAGTGGCGGTTTCGCATGCGCCCCCCGCACCCGATTCGGCACCCCTCGCACGTTTGTGACACCATAGGGAGCGCCACCGAAAGCCCCACTGTCGCTGTTCGCAAGCTTCCTGCACCCGATCCAGCACACCCCCCACTCACACGTTTCGTGGCCTCGTAGGGAACTCCACCGAAGGCCCCCGAGGCAGTATTCACATGCGTCCCCGCCACCTGGTTCGTCCTACCCCTCACACGTCTCGTTGTTCAATGGGGAGCTCCGCCGCGGGCCCCAATGGCAGTGTTTGCGTGCGCTCGCGCCACAAATTTCGGCACACCCATCACACGCTTCGTGGCCCCATTGGGAACTCCCCCGAACGCCCCAGTGGCGGCGTTCGCCGCCCATGTCATCCCACGACTCGCACGTTCCGTGGCCCCACCGGGATTTACACCGAAAGCCCCAGATGCGGTGTTCGCATGCGTCCCCGCCACCGATTTTGGTCTACCTCTTACACGTTTTGTGGATGCATGGGGAGTTCCACCGACTGCCCCAGTGGCGGTGTCCGCTTGCGTCTCCGCCACCCATGTCAGCACACCCCACACACGTTTCGTGGCCCCATGGTGAGCTCTACCGAGCGCCCCAGCGGCGGTGTTCGCGTGCGCCCCCGCCACCCAGTTCGGCTTACCCCGCACTCGCTTCGTGGCCCCATAGGGAGCTCCACCGAAGGCCCGAGTGGCGGTGTTCGCATGCGTCTTTGCCATGCCACCCGATCTGGCACACCCTTTACATGCTTCTTGACTGCATTGGGGAATTCACCGAATGCCCCAGTGGCGGTGTTCGCATGCGTCCCCGCCACCCATGTCAGCAGACGCCTCACACGCTTCGTGGCCTTACACGGAGTTCCACCGAAGGCCCCAGTAGTAGTGTTCGCATGCGTCCCCGCCACCCATTCGGCTCTCCGCTGGCACGCGTCGTGACCCCACAGGGAGCTCCACCGAAGGCCTCAGTGCTGGTGTTCGCAAGCGCCCCCGCCACCCATTTCGGCCCACCAGTCAAACGTGTCGTGGCCCGATGGTGAGCTCTACCGAACACGATATTCACTAGCGCGCTACTCACAGCTGGGTATGGTTGTGTCTCTTTGCCTGGAATATTATCATGGGGGGCAGCGGGGAAGGCCTTCGAGGCCACGGTTTGAGGCATATCTCGAAAGCTGGCCGCATAAGTATTGTGACTTAACATTCGCCCTCGGTAGTTTTGGGGCAGCGACGCCCGCGCTGGCGCTCAACGGTGATACTCTCCAAGGGCCCGTCCAGGGTCCCAGACCCATACACATTGAAAGCGCCCCGCCGCGCGAAATCCACACGAAAAGATGGAAGGCGGCGCGGGCGAGTTCTGGGACCTTTTGGAAAAGAGCAGTTCACGCGGTGCCAGAAACCGGGGCATACGTCGTCAAAGCAGGAGCACATTGCGTGAATGAGATATGCAGATGGAGAAGCGGCTCGGACGGAGACTGACAGATAGAACGGGTGTTTGCTTGTGACTTGTTGCGCCCTGACTGCTTCCGTCGGCACGCCCCAGGATTATGGCACCGGCGGGCGGCTAAGATTAGAGACGCTGCATAGTACGCACGTGCCGGCGGGAGGGGGTCCAGTTGGAGGTTTGGAGGACCGAGCGTGTAGCGCAACATTTCGCAAATTGCCTGTTCCACCATGCATGATGCTTCGTGCAGAGCGACGGACGGGGCAGGGAAATAGGGGAAAGGGGGCCAATTCGATTTGATCCGATTCGACACCGGTTCTGGTCAGTTCGATTCGGCTTGATTCTGACGGCCCGATGCGACCCCATGCTTGCATGGCGTTGCTGTGCATCCTGAAGCAGCCGCTGCGATTCGACGCAGCCCGATCCGACGCACTTTCCTATTCGACCTCCGATTCGGTGTTGGTTGATATTTGGGAAATTCACGAAGAAACGAGTAACAGAGTGGGGGCCAGATGGAAGAACGACTGAAGAGGCCTGTGCGCATTGTGGCAGCATTGCTGGTGGTTCTCGCCTTTTCGTTTCTCCTTCTCTGTGTCTCTCTCTCTCTGTTATTTATGTTTTTTGTTGTCGTTATCTCTCTCTCTCTGCCTCTCGCTTTCTCTCTCTCTCTCTCTAGCTCTCTTTCTCTCTCTCTCTCTCTTTTTTATGTTGTTCTCTCTCTCTCTCTCTCTCTTTCTCTCTCTCTCTCTCTCTCTCTCTCTCGGCTCAACCAGTCAGGCTCGGATGTTGGCGGGATGACCGCATCACCGGCGCAGCGGCTCGGCCGCCACGACGAGAGCCGCACCCCCTCCCCGTCGCCAAGAGCGGCTCTCTCTCCCTCTCTCCCTATCTCTACACATCCTCCTCCTCCCCCTCCTCCTCCTCCTCCTCCTCCTCTTCCTCCTTCTCCTCCTTCTCCTCCTCCTCCTCTTCCTCCTCCTCCTCCTTCTCCTCCTCCCCCTCCTCCCCCTCCTCCCCCTCTCCCTCCTCCTCCTCCCCCTTCTCCCCCTTCTCCTCCTCCTCCTCCTTCTCCTCCTCCTCCTCCTCCTCCTCCTCCTCCTCCTCCTCCTCCTCCTCCTCCTCCTCCTCCTCCTCCAGGGTGCACGCACCCTGCTCGGCCTGCCCTGCGTCGCCCTGCCCCCCTGTCGTGCTTTCGGGGGGCCGCCAGCTTTCGGAGGGCCGCCTGCTTCCAATCCGTACAGAGCCTCGGCCACGCGCAGAGGGGGGCAGAGGGAGGGGGGAAGGCCTCTTAGAATCGGGTATAGCCAGGACCCCAGGTCAGGGGACCCGGTTAGTAGTAGGACCCCGGAGCCCGTAAATTGGCCAGAGTCATTGAACCAGGTCTCCCGTAGCTGGTGTTTTTCGGGTGACGGCAATCCCGGTTAGTGGAACGGCTTGGGGGGCGCCCTTCAGTACACATCACTAAACCAGGTCCCACTAAACCCAGTTCTGCCAACGCCCGATAGAAGCAGCCCTGCGGGGTGTAAGGCCCGCGCCTTGTCTGTAGGTGTAAGGCCCGCGCCTTCTAAGAAGCAACCCCCTTCCAAGAAGGCTTTTCCCCCTCCCCCTACATCCTTTTGCGCGCCGCCAAGAGCCGGCGTCCAGGTCTACAGTGAAACATGAAATTTGGTATCAGTGGTGCATATGGCTTGATAGATCAGATAAGAGAGAACATAAACGCCATGAACACAAACTGTTGGCGCTCCGCGCGGATTTCTTGGATCCGCGCTAGGCCCCCTTACGGCGCCTCCGGCGCCACCCTTGGCGCGATCCGCGGTCCAGCGCAGATCCAAGAAATCCGCGCGGAGCTCCAAAAGTTTGTGTCTATGGCGTTGTTTCTTCTTCTAGTAGAGCTCGGTAGGAATTGAAACGTTCAATTGAAATTGTCAAGCTCGGTCGTACCCTGTTCCAGGCCAGTCAGCCAGCAGTACACTCAACCACGATTGTATGGATTGAGCTCGTCAGTAAAGGTGTTTTGGACGTCGCACGGTCTTTCATCCTTACGAAGGAAGACGCATCGTGGCGCCTCTTGATGCTATGTGGACTCGTCTTTGGGTGTCTTGGGCCTGTTCGAGGACCTCCCTCTTGTCCCGATGTTGAGCATTGCTGGGGCCCTCTTTAATTTGTCTTGAAGGCCTTTGGGGGCAATCGACGGCGCGTTCTGGGGAGCTCTCATGGACTCTCTTGGGAACATCTTGGCCGCTTGGGGCAACCTCGGGGCTTTCGTGGGTCTTCCTGGACCTCACGGGGTGCCTTGGGCAGTCCTGGTGCAATTTAGGGGCCGTTCTGGGCAGCCTTGAAGTTCTGTTGGGGCCCCTTTTAGCATTATCTGGGTTCACCGCCGATAAGCCTCGAATCAAACGAGAATTTAAAGATCCAGAGTAGGCGGTCGGCTTTTCACTGATGTTGGCTATCTGTGTGATCCAGTGCGTCCGTCTTGGAGATCTTGCAGGGCTCTTTCGGGCGTGCCCCCCCCCCCATTGGGTCATCTTGGAGCTGTCTGTTACCCACCTGGGCCGCCTTGGAGCTGTCTGGGGCGCGTTGGGGGCCTCTGAGCTGTTTTGATTGCATTCGTTGGCGACTTGGCCAACTTCTGCGACGAAGGATGGTGACGGTTTGGGGGCCGACGACATTGGTCGAATGGCTTGTCGATAAGAGGTATGGAGGGCCAGACCGAAGGTCACGTATGACCTATCAGCACGCCGAGCGCCCATGGAAGCGGCCCTTGCCCTCGTGCCCAAGTTGTGGATGACGGGAACAGTGGAAGACGTCGAGGCCAACGGAGCACTTCCAGCCGTGCTCCAGGAGAGATGGCTCCCCGAGACGTGGTCTGGGAGTGCCGCGGCTTCTTGTGCCGTGGGCCCGTGGTCCGTCAAGGGCCTCTTGGGAACCATTTGGTGGTCCTCTCGGGGGTTTCCTCTGGGGCCAACTGGAGGCCCACTGGAGGCCCGTGGGCGACGAAGCCAGCGACGCTGGATCGTGGAGCAAGGCTTTCTGGGGGGGCGCCTGTTGAGTCTGCGAGGCCTACGACGCCGACGACATCGGTGACGCCAGCGGCGGCGACGCCGACGACGTCGAGTCGACGTCGGCGACGAGCTTCTCGACGTGGGCGACGTCGACGACGACGGCGCCCCCGGGGAGAACGACGAGTGTGACGATGCCCTCGGCAACACCCTCGACGACGATGACGACGAGGACGACGACGACGACGCCGACGTCGACGCCGACGCCGACGCCGCCGCCGACGCCGCCAGCGGCGGCGGCAGCGGTGGCCGCCGCAGCGGTCGGCACCCAGCGGGGGTGCGGCAGGCGGACCGGGCGGAGGCCCGCCCCGACCAGCACGAGGCGGGCGCCCCTCTCGCCGGGTCGCCGCGCGGCGCCGCTCGGAGGGGGCGGCAGAGGGGGACGAGGGCGAGGAGGGGAGACGAGGGAGGGGAGGGAGTAGGGAGCAGGGGGGAGGAGGGAGGACGAGGGAGAGGGAGGGGAGGGGAATGAGGAGCAGGAAGAGGAGGAGGAGGAGGAGGAGGAGGAGGAGGAGGAGGAGGAGGAGGAGGAGGAGGAGCAGGGGGAGCAGGGGGAGGAGGAGGGAGAAGGGAGAGGAAGAGGAGGAAGACGAGGGCGGCGAGGGAGGAGGTTGGAGGCAGGGAGGCAGCCTTCTGAGATGGCAGTGGGGGCTTCTGTAAAGCCCCCACTGCCCCGTCTCAGAAGGGCACCTCAGGAGCCTCCGGCCCCCTGCGAGGGGCCCGCTGCCTTCTCCGCACGATTGCTCCCGTCCGCTCCCCAACATGGCAGTTTGGGGGACCTCTCTGAGGCCCGCCAGGCGGATCTGTTCGACTCTAGCTCGGATCTAGTTGTTCGTTCGACTTTGGCTCGACTTCAGTTTGGCTCTAGCTCGGCTCCAGTTCGGCTTCAGCTCGACTCAAGTCGACGGACGTTCGACGCAGCATCGACGCATGAGTGGAGCGAGTGGCTCCAGGAAGGCCCCGAGAACGAGCATTTAGTCCGCACCAGGGCCCTATCGGTCCGATCCGACATCGGTTCAGGCCGGCCCGATCAAGCTCGGATCAGAAACCAGCACGAAGGAAACGGGTCTCGAGGGAAGTGGGCCCTCGTGTTCTTGGCAGTTTTCGGACTCTTCGGTGCCTTCTACTGGCCCATGTACCGTCAAAAAGCGATAGCGGACGAAGAGTTGGCCCTTGGGAAGGTCCCAGTGCTTCAGGACCCATTTCCTTCAAGGCACGGCAATAACATTGGGACGGTCCAATACGGCCCGAAGTTAGCATGGCGTTCTTGTGCACCCTGGTGCAGCCGATTCGATTTGATTTAGAGTTCTCGCTGATGCAGCCTGATCGGGCACACTGTGTCACATTTTGATTCGAACCGACTTTCCGATTCGATAATTTCTGCCCGTGCCTCTTCTGAGATCAGTTCAGAAGCCTTGCGTACGGTCGGCGCGCGAGCAGGGAGAGACATTGAGCAGCCAAATTGTTCATCAGAGGGCGTGCTGGATTGGCAGCGGCTGCGCGTGTTAAACACAGGGAGGAGGAGGAGGAGGAGGAGGAGGAGGAGGAGGAGGAGGAGGAGGAGGAGGAGGAGGAACAGGCGGAGCAGGAGAAGGCGGATGGGGATGAGGAGGAGGAGGAGGACGAGGAGCAGGAGGAGGAGGAGGAGCAGGAGGAGAGAGGAGAGCCACAGCCACGCAGTCAAGTGCTCTGCCTCTTCTGCGCGCCGAAGAGAACGGGGGGGCGGCCCGCCCCCTCGCCCAAGGCTCCTCCCCGGCAGGCCTTGGGCACGGCCGGGCCGAGGTAGCCGCGCCCCGCGCGCTGGGGCAGGCCGCAGGCCTGCCTGGGGAAAGGCAGCCCTGCCTACACTCCAGGCGATGTTTAAGAAAACCCAAGTTTTCGGCCAGAGTCTCGATTACTCTTAATGTTTCAATGTAAATCCCAAGATTTGAATAGACGTTCTAGGTTTTTATTCAAATTCTGAGACTATGAATTTCTTAACCCATGATATCTAAAGCATTTCGCAGGGTGTATAGGAGGACGGCAAGTTGCTCCGGGATGCTGCGGAACGGCCGCGGAGCCCGGTACATCAGTAGGGAAACAGATAATGGCATGAGCATAAAAGCTCGGAGGTCCGCGCGGATTTCTCTGATCGGCGTTGGACCCCCCTCCATGGCGCGCTCCGCGCGCCAGGGGCGGCGCCGGAGGCGCCGCCAAGATGCTCCAGCGCCGATCCGAGAAATCCGCGCGGACCTCCGAGTTTTTATGTTTATGTCATTGCTCGTTCCCCTAATCAGTTCGTTAGCAAGTCATAGGAGCCTGGTATACCCTCGCAAGTCCGTCCTCAGCGTCGGCTAGTGTCTGGAGTCGATGAGACAGCGCCGATCTGGCGACGACTCGCGTCGATGAAGCGTCGATTAGCGTCGATCCGCACATGCCGACAAGATGGTATCGGAGGCTCCCATGAATTGCCGCCGAACATTAGATAAATATTTCACCGCCAACCAGACCACCCCAACCCAACCCGAAGACCCCGGTTTGCCCTCCATTTCCATTTGGGGGGGTCAGAGAACATGGAAACAAAGTACGTATGGAACTCGTACCCCCCCCCAACCCGAAATTCGGGTCTTCGGGTTAGGTTGGGGTGGCCTGGCAGGTAGTCATAGTACACTGAAGTTTCCGCTCGGTTTCAAGTTGAAGGTATATCGGCGAATAGCACGCTCAATAGCGCAGAGCGCCGAACAGCGCTCAATAGCGCAGAGCGCCGAATAGCGCCCAATGGCGTTCAAATCGCGCCAAATAGCGACCACTAGCGCCCAAGAGCGACCAAGAGCGCCATGTGAGGGAGATGCACCATGTCCGCTTCGCGCGCGATTGGGCGCGCTATTGGGCGCAATGGGGACGACCAGCAGTTTCCGGGACTTGCGTTCTAAGGGTGCATCCCCGCTTGTTTGCCAGCTTTGAAAGATCCCCGATATCGCGTGCTGAAGAATTTTCAGCAATATCAGCCAGCGTTGACTCCAAATAGACAGGAGGACAGGAGGAGGACGAGAGGAGGATGGGAGGAGGACGAACAGAGGAGGGGAGCAGAACGGGAGGAGGACGGGAGGAGCTAAATCAAGCAAGCGCAAGCAAGCAAGCGGAAGCAAGCAAGCGCAAGCGAGCAATAACAAGCAAGCAAGAGCCAGCGATCAAGTGCAAGCAAGCAAGCAAGGAAAAAGGCAAGAGCAAGCAAGGGCAAGCGATCAAGTGCAAGCAAGCAAGAGCAAGCAAAGGGTGCCATTGGAAATACGGGGGGTGCCATTGAAAAAAAGGGGGGAGGGGCTGCTATTGGAAACAAGGGGGGGTACCACTGGAAAAAGGTCGGGGGGTCCTAAAGACCAATGACTTATGATGGGCCAATGCTCCTATAGGCCCAGCCTATTTGGAGAACCTTCCGCCGACCGCTGCGAGGTGGATGGGCGGATGCAATTCTTTCCGCTTCCCTGGGTCCCAGGACGGCGCCGCGAGATGCCCAAAATATCAGCAAACATCGAACGAATCGAGCGTCGGCCTTTATTTGGCAAACTCTGAATTGGCGGTCTTTTCTCTTGCATTCCGACGTGGTTTCGACGCAGATTCGACGTGCATTTGACGTGGACTCGACACGGATTCGACGCGGCCGACATCGATTCGTCGTGGGTTCGACACGCATAGTTGTCGCGTTGCGCCAACGAAAATCACCCGACGATTCACTATAAGTCAAAGGAAACCCGTAGACAGAAGTGAAGCAGCGTAAATCTAGTTTTCTCGTGGACGTTCCAAGTCCCATGCTCTGCTCTCTTGGGTAGAAGGGGGGGCCAGCGCGCGTGACACAGCCGAAGTTTTTGCACATAATCTGCGTGAGCGCGCGACCGTGTGCGACTGCACGCAATTGTCATACCTAATAGGGGCGTCGTCGTGGTTCGGACATCATTGCCCTTCGCAGCGAATTGAATTACGCCCACGGACCAAGTTTGGGAGGTACGGCGCGCGTCCAAGAACGGGCCACAGCCCCGATCAAGCAAATGCCTGAGCCCTTGTTGCAGACCAGACCGTTCTTTAACCCGCCCACGGCAACTTCCAATTTAAACAGGGGAGGGGCTGTGGGACATGCAGGAGGAAGAGCGAGGGCTCAGGGAAGGGGGTTGGAGGGACTGTCCGATTCGGTTGGGCGGATCCCCGCTTGGCCAAAAGCAGTGTTGTCTTGGACGTGGCTGCTCTGCCAGGCGGTTCGGGCGCGTGGCTGTCGCCCCACGACTTCGAAGCTCTCGTTTGTTTTCGGGGAAAGTTGTTTCTAAAAGGTTGATGTTGCGTTTCTTCGTGGCTGTTCTACTTGTTGCCGACAAAAATATGTCAGGTTCTTGCGCGACAAAGACTTTTCAGGGCGGGGTAATATCCATGTTGGGCTTTATGGTGTTAGTTTAGCCATTTTCGCGCAAGCTAGGGTTTTGGTTGCCCCGCTCCGGGGAACAAGTGTTTCCATTCAAAATGGATGAGCTCATTTTGCCTCTGGCCTGCGCCGGCTCAATTCGATCGGTCGCAGGACAAGGCGTCTTCGACGGCAGGATTGCCCCACCGACCCGTAGAACAGCGCCGTGTTGAGGAGGGCTCTTGGCGAGCGAAAAACAGCTGGATTTCGCGTGCGATTCGAGAAGGTGGTCGGGAATGTACCGTTCAAGGGTTGTGAGCACAGGGGCCCCCGAAGCGTCGTGTCCAGATTCTTTCCCCTCCCCGCCACCATTGTTTTTCCTCTTCTCTTTTCTAGCATACTCAATCGTTGCGCCCCACGTTCCGGATACGCGATACGCCTTCGTTTCTTCCCTCCTCTTCCACCTCTTGGTTGCCACTTGGCTCTCGCCCGCTCTTGGCCTTGTCGGCTGCATTTGTTTCCCCGGGGCTCGGCGCGCGCAGTTTCTGATTTGTTTCTGCGCCACGTTCGAGCGATTCCCGCGCGCGGGTTTCCGGGCAGCAGCGGTGCCCTCGTGCCAAATGGCCCCGTCACTGGAATTTGTTATGCCAATGTTTTTTCTCATGCGGACAGGTCTTTCAGCCTCGGGCCCAGCATCCTCGGAGGCCCGCGGGGCTGGACCCCCCCCCCCCCAACCACCGCAAAACCCCGCGGCACGCGCCGCCGCAGGCCCTGAACGACTGCCTCATGCTGCGGGAGGCGCCCGGGGCGGGGCCGGCCGCTCCGTGGCTGCCCGCCCGCGCGCCGAGAACGCATGGTAGAGACGAGCTGTTTTCGGCGGTGAGGGGGGAAGTGCGGTAGCAAATCGTGGGGGGTCTCGTATGCACTCGCAATTCCGTCCTCGCGTCGGCTAGCGCCTGCAGTCGAGGAGATAGCGCCGATCCAGCGTCGGCTAGCGTCAGTTCAGCGTCGCTTTAGCGTCGATGCGCATCGACTCGCAAGAGCCGACGAGAGGGCACGTGAGGATCCCATGAGTTGCCACCGACGGGAACTGAGGGGCGGCAGGGCAGGCCTTCGCAGAAGGTGGCGGGGTTCCTCGGGATGCCTCTGGTCTTGTGAGAGGCCTCCTTTGGCTTCGGAAGCGGCCCGGAAAGTTTCCCAGAAAACCAGAGGCCTTCGGAACTTCCTGAGAAGGCCCACCCCCTGTGCCCTCTCCGCTGGGCAGGCCGCCGATTTTCCCCCGAGGATTCTATATGATGTGATTCGGATGGCGATCGCCGGGACTTCGTGATTTTCTCACGCCCTGCATGTTTCCCCGGCGCCGGTAGGTTGTTGCTGCATGGTTTTCGGGAAGTCTCAAGGGTTTTCCGGACTTGCATTGCACGGTGGTTTCCATCAGCTGCACCTCGTCGAAGGCGTTCCGGGAACGCCAGAATCGCCATGATTGACCGCCTGAGGCCCTCAGTAGGTCCGAGAACCAACACGGGGTCAGCGGTCAGCGCTGACGGTCAGCATCGTCAAACCGATCATTTCGGTAGCAAATAATGCGAGCCCGGCGTATCCTCGCATGTCTATCTTTAGTTTATCGATTAGCGTCCAGGAGTCGATGGGATAGCGCCGATTTAGCGTCAGTTAGAGACGATTTGCGTCGATTTAGCGTCGACTGGCGTCGATTTAGCGTCTGTTAGCGTCGATTCGCAGGAGCCGACAAGATGGTATGCGAGGCTCCTATGAGTTGCCACCGAAGGAGTCGGGATCGGTTGAACGATATTCAGACGGGGTCTGCCAATCCCCTCTGGCTGACCCGGAAATCCACCGCCGAACCCTCTGTCACTCCTTCCCTCCTTCCCTCCTCAATATTTCATTGTGTCCCTCTTTTTCCCCCCCCCCCTCTCTCTCTTTCTCTCTCTCTCTCTCTCTCACCGTCTACGTATATTGTAGACGTATCGCTCTGTCGCTCTTTGTCTCTCTCTCTCTCTCTTTTTCTCTTCTGCTCCTCGTCTCCACAATATCTGTGTATATCTGCTTCGCACCTTTTCATGCCATCCTGATGCAGCTTGGCCAGGGCCAGGGCCAAGGAGTGACGAGGCAGGAAAGGCAGGTCGGAAAGAACCAAGCCAGACACCGACTGTTGAATTCATTCACAGCCCGTGTTGTTTTCTGTAGTTTGCGATCCATTTCCAAATCATGTCCATCCGATTGCCCGAATATCTTTAGAAGACGTCGTGGTTGATGCTAGCTTCCTCTGTGCGTTGGCGTGTAGCTCCTGATTGGGAAGCTCTTCGCCACATTGACTGCTACTATCAGTTCATTCCGTTTCTGTACCCTTTCGCGTGCCAGTTTTTCTTCGTTGCGCATCGCGGTCGGAAGTGTTGATGTAGAGTTCTGTGGGAAGGGGAGCATGATGGGGTTTGTGATTGTGAAGTTTCTTTTGGGCAATCCAATTGAGAAGGTAGCATTTTGGTCGCCTCTCGCGTCGTGATCCAAGCTGTGTTAGATAGTCCAATGATTGCGCCCGTCCTTCTGAGGACAACATGTGTTTTGCTGCGATTTTGTTAATGACCTTGCTGCCAATCGATAGTGGGGCGGGTGGGTAACGCGGATCGTAGTGTCGTGCAGTGTCATGTGAGCCGTGAAGGGTTTGCCGAGATGACGATGTGTGGTGGTCTGCGATGTCGTGGTGTCTTTTAGGCGGAGGGCTGCGGCATCGCGGTGACGCATCGATGTTCACGTGAATGTGAAATGAATGCGGAAGTTGAAGCGACAGTGTGCAGTGAGGTGGATCAGTGAATGTGTAAAGCCGATGCTAAATTGGTATGTGTAGCACAGGTTGACGTTGCAGCTGGTTATATTGTTGGTTGAGCTGGCGCCACACCTAAAGCTGTGCGGAGGCTGCTCACAGCCAGTAAGCAAACGCTAAGGTGAATGCGACGACAACGGCGGAACATACACCAAACCCAACACACAAATTATGTAGTTTGGACAAATTCAGTTCAAACGTGATAATGCGAAAGCCAATCGCTCTGGAGCTCGCGAGGAGTCCGACTTTCACTGGCGCCATTCCTGAAGCTCAGGTTGAAACGAAGTCGAGCGTTGAATTAGCACATACTTCGATATGATAGGTAAAGTTGCAGCTGATGTTCCTGCGACACCTGAGCTTTTCAAGTATGGCAGACGCTAGACCTCAAGCTAGCTAAATCGAACAATTAAGCGAACGCAAACCCGACAGCTGAGACGAACGTGAGTCGTCGGCTACATCTGAAGCAACAGCTACATCTACAGCCAGAGCTAGCGCCTGGCTTGAGGGTGTTCGAACGCCTGGCCCGCCCAACTAGTTTGCCGCGTCCCTGCATGAGTTGTTTGTGTGGCGCAATTCCATAGTTGTGATCGTAAGCTCCAGTGCTTTCAGCCGCCAGCAGGTGCTGGCGCACTGGACGCACCTCGCGGGTGCCCTCGCATTTGAGATCTCGAGGGCGTTCTGCGCCCACACTGGCGAGGTCAGCTTCCCTGGATATTGCCAGGACGGACGAAAGGGGGGGGGGGACAGGGAAAGCGGGGGTTACGACATCTGCTGCGTGCAGCTGGTTTCGGCCCGCCGCCGGGCGCATTCCTTGGTACATTGCAGTCTCAGGCGCCAAGAGAATCAGCTAAGCGTGCTGATTCCCGAATCTCTCAAGTGCTGTCCCCCCCTTTTCGTCTGACCCGAGCCTGGGACACTCAGGCCTCTGGCGTCGTGATTGGTTCACCCCGCTTTTGTGCGTCGACTTCGGCCTCCGCGGGCCGTTTTCGGACGCCCAGATCGAACACCAGTCAGGGAGAGTTCCTGGGCGGGCCGACACACAGAACAAAACAAGGCGCTGGAGGTCCGGGAAGCAGTTGAGAAGGCGAGCGCGGAGAGCGGGGAGGAGTAGAGTCCAGATCAGGAATGAGGGGCGGACGAGAGTATGGTGGGACGTCGGAACAATGCACAGGCAGAGCCAGGAGTGAACAAGAAGAGAGGCAGAGGGGCAGAACGTCAGAGCGAGAGGGAAAACGAGGAAAGCGTGGCGATAGGGGATGGTCTTGGTGAGAGAATAGAGGGAGGAAGGGACGAAGAGGGAACGGCCCAGAGGTTAGGGTGAAGAAATTGAGCGGCACTGGGCTACGCATGTACCCGCTTCCTCCATCACGGTCGAGTGCGCATGTCGGAGTGCGTTTGGACCTCCGCCGGCCTGGCGGTGCTGCTCCCCCCCCCCTCCGTTCTCCCTGGGTGTGCGTCGGCGGTGCCGCCCGGCCTTCGCGACGGGGGGCCGCCAGAGGCCGCCGAGGGGCCACGGAGGGTAGGTGGGCGTCGCGGGGCCCGCCGTCGGAGCGCGCAGCTCGCGTCCCCTGCCGGGGTCTCCGCTCGCTGCCCCCGCCCGTCCTCTCCACGACGCAGCAGCCATCGGCCCGCAAGGCCAGCGCTGTCCATCTCACGATCGCCCCCTGACGCCGCGCTTCTCTCTCTCTACGTCTTCCCCCGCTGCGGCTGGCCATGCCCACCCCTGGAGCTCCGAGCCTGCCAACAGTTTCCGAGTTCACCGGTAATTGATTCGTACGTCTCCGATCCTTGTGTAATATATGTATGTATATATATATATACACATAGATGTAGATATGTGTGTGTGTGTGCGTGTGTGTGTGTGTCGACGTGCTCTTGAATAGCAGGTAACTTGTATTTCACGGATGCGGCGCATCCGTTTGTTCCTGCACGTTACGGTAAGAATGGGGCATGGTTCCAAGAGTGCGTTTGAGTAGTAGGTCGCGTGTATTTGACGGATGCGGCGCATCCGTTCGTTTGTTCCATTACGGTAAGATTGGGGCATGGTTCCAAGAGTGCGTTTCTTCTGTGGCAGTTTCGGAGGTCTAACGGTGTCCCCGACGGGCAATTCTAGTCGTTGCCAGCGTTGCCGTCGTCATCTTCTTCGATATTGTTATGTATCCCGGTCTATTGTCAGGTCGCGTTGGGGTACATGCAGGTGGCGAGCTTGTTCGGGTGACCTCTGCGCAACGACGACGTCCGATAACCTCTGGGAGTCTCGGACATCCTCCGCAAAGCGCTCTACCTTCTTTTTCATCCTCATCCTGTTCCTCCTCGTCGTTCTCTTCTTGCCTGCCGCTCTCCTCCTCATCCCTCATTCTCCCTCCTCGTATCCTCTCCTCCTCCGTCCCCGCTCCGTATGCATCGCCCCTCCATGTTGCACTACCAGGCGTGCCACTAGGGCGGGCCAGGCGTTTCGCCTGAGCCTTCCCTCCACGTGTGTATCTCGAGTTTGAAATTTGCGTTTTCCAGAACTTACACGACTGCTATGCGGCAGGTTTCCAAACTTGAGTTCTCGCGTTGGCGCCGCCCACACCCGTCAGGTCACAAGTAGATGTACATATGTATGGCGAATGGTTTGCATTGTGGTGTTCTCAATTTGGTGCCGCTCACATTCGTCTGGCAAGGAAACAGGCTACCCGGATGTATGGCGAGCGGTTTTGAGAATGATGTATCGCCTTGGTGCCGTGAACATTCGTTTCAAACGAGCCCAACGTGTACAGTCATTGAGAAGGGTTATTCCCATTTTTCCTGTGTTGGGTATTCGTTTTGAATAGAGCACTGTGGTTTCCACGTCCCTCTTCTCCCCCCCCTCTCCTCCACCTCCTCCTCCTCACCCTCCTCCTCCTCCTCCTCCTCTCCTCACTCCTCCTCCTCCTCCTCCTCCTCCTCCTCCTCATCTTCCCCCTCCTCTCCTCCTCCTCATCCTCCTCCCCCTCTTCCTCCGACTCCTCCTCATTCTCCTCCTCCTCTCCTCCTCCTCCTCCTCCTCGTCCTCGTCGTCGTCCTCCTCCTCCTCGTCCTCCTCCTCCTCCTCGTCCTCCTCACTTTCCTCCTCTTCTCCTTCCTCCTTCTCCTCCTCCTCCTCCTCCTCCTCCTCCTCCTCCTCCTCCTCCTCCTCCTCCTCCTCCCCCTCCTCACCCTCCATGCTCGTCCTCCTTGTTTTCTTCTTCCTCCTCCATGCCTCGTGACCTCGCCGTCCCCTGGGGGGCTGCGATCTGTGAAACTGTCACCTCTTCTCTGGGGCTCCTGGAAGGCCAGCGGAGAGGTGTCCCACGCAGATCACCACGAGACCTCGCCGTCCCTTGGGGGGCTGCGATTTGGGAAATTGTCGCCACTTTCGTGGGCTCTTGGGAGGTCCAGCGGAGGGGTGTCCCATGCAGATACCACGAGACCTCGCCGTCCCCCTGGGGGGCTGCGATCTGCAAAACTGTCACCACGTTCGTGGGTTTCTGGGAGGTCCAGCGGAGGGGTGTCCCATGGGGATCACCACGAGACTTCGCAGTCCTTGGGGGCCTGCGATCTGCGAAACTGTCGCCACGTTCGTGGGCTCCTGGGAGGTCCAGCGGAGGGTGTCCCACGCAGATCACCCTGAGACCTCGCCGTCCCCTGGGGGGCTGCGATCTGCGAAACTGTCGCTGCTTTCGTGGGCTGTCCAGCGGAGGGGTGTCCCAGCAGATCACCACGAGACTTCGCCGCCCCCTGGCGGGCTGCGATCTGCGGAACTGTCGCCACTCTCGTGGGCTTCTGGGAGGGCCTGCGGAGGTACGTCATATGCGGATCACCGCGACACTTCGCCATTCCCTGGGTGGCTGCGATCTGCGAAACTGCCATCACGTTCGTGGGCTCCTGGGAGGTCCCGCGGAAGGGGTGTCGCAGCAGATCACTGCGAGGCCTAGCTGTCCTTGGGGGGCTGCGAACTGCGAAACCGTCGCCACTTTCGGAGGTCCAGCGGAGGGGTGTCCCACGGGGACCACCTTGAGACCTCGCCGTCCCTTGGGGGGCTGCGATCGGCGAAACTGTCGCCACTTTCGTGGGTTCCTGCGAGGTCCAGCGGGGGGTGGCCCACGGGGACACCAGGAGACCCTGCCGATCCTGGGGGATATGCGAAACTGTCGCCAACAGTACCATGAGGCATGGTCGGCCGGGTATACAAGTCCGGCGGCAGGCGGGTGTGATCAGCCCTGCTCATAGTCGCCCCGTGGACGCACGACCTCCCCCCGTCGCATAGCGCATGGCGTTGTTAGGTCGCACATCGCGGCGTGTGCGAGCGCCGCGCAGCGAATAGCGCATGGCGCTGCCCATTGCCCATGCCGCATCCATTCTTCAGCTGCTTGTTGTTCGTCATGCATGCGGGCACATGTTACGTTTAGCGCAAGGCGGTCTACTGTCATAGCGCGCAGAGCGCTGACCTGCAATGCAAGCACACATCGAGGCGCTGCTACTCCCACGAATTGTGTCTCCAATCGTACCTTTTCCCCATGTTTCCACGCCCCTTCGTGGCCGCTCTCCTGCCAACGACCTGACTCGTAATAATGACGCCGCACTTGTGAAACATATGACTCTCGGCCGACGCTCTTCGGCGAAGCGTTTAAGGACATTTGCGGATCATTCAATGGTTTCTTTTGTGTATTGACCAATCCGATGTATATTCGCCACATTATTCATAAATGTTTGTGTGCGTCCCCGGGCTTAGTTTTCACCATGGAGCGCTCGCACTTCTTTTCGTCTGCATGTATCACCAAAGTGCAAAGCATAGTGCAACAGCTACACGCGTCGAGGGCGATGATGTATTGTCATGTGGCGTTTGTTCTAGACCTGCGGCCAGTCCGCCGCGCCAAAAACCCACCCCGTGCAGCGAACCTCTGAACAAGATCGTGACCGAAGGTTTTTGGCCTGTCCTGTTCTTTCCCAACCTTGCCTTGGTTGGGTACTCGTTCTGAACAGAACACCGTGGTCTCCATCACTCAGTCCCCCCGTCCCCCCTCTTTCCTCCCTCCATTATCCGCCTCCTTGTTTTCTTCCCCTTCCTCCCTGCCCCGCTGATTATTCCCAACCCTCCATTTCTCGGGTATTCGTTTTCATGGAGCACCGTGGTCTCCATCACTCAGTAACTTCTCCCCGCTCTTCCTTCCCCCCCCCTCTTACTCATTCTCATCGTTTTTTTTGATGTCCCTGCCTCGCGGATCATTCCCAGTCCTCTTTTTGTTTTGTTCTCGTGTTGAGTAGGGCACCGTGGTTTCCATCACTCAATCCTCCTCCTTCCTCATTCCTTTCTCCTTTCTCCTCCTCGTTTTTTGTTGCTCTTTCTCCTCCTGCTCTTCCTCCTCGCTGCCTAGTCGGCGTTGGAGTTCAGGCAGTGTGAGCCGCGACGGATCGAGGACTTTCACGGGCACTCACTCACACGACTTCCGCCCCATACATTAAACCATTCGGGCCAGAGAGGGAATCGGGGCGAGGAGGACCGGAGAGAACAAACAAACCAATCCCTGCAACCAGTTCGATACCGTACATTTTGCGATTTACTCTCGCGTGACAGGGTCGTACTCAGGTGATGGAGTTTCCTTGTGTCGCAAATGTCCAAATATCTGTGGAGGATTGGAATGTGACCTCGCCCCAAAAAACGACGGGTCAAAGACGCAGAGAACGGAACGATCCGCCGTACCCACGCTCGGACACTCCAGATTGCCAGGGCTGCCACTTGCAGTCAGTTGATTGATTAAGTGCCGTCGTCGGACACCAGTTGCCAGGGGGAAGATGGATGATCCGGGGTTCGGAGGCAACCGGAGGGACCAATATACAACCTCGAAGCTTTTAAGCGAGTCGGAATATTGGGAACAGTTGCGCCGTGCGGTTGAAGAACAGTTGCTCCGATGGAATCCACTTGGGGTGACTTTGCATTCGCGCGTCCGCCGGTGAGCGAAGATGGACGACAACGGTTCGACGGAAGATGGAAGCCCTGAGGTTCGAAGGTCATCGGTTGCGACCAATGAGGAACTTCAGAAACCCACAGACCCCTGTTCTTCCAGTGATGGAGATTTCATGTGCCGCATCCACCCAGATTCCGATGAAAAACTAGCGTGTGACCCTGAAGTGAATGGGGGGCCACAGAAGCTGAAGACGGCTTTGTTGGAGGAGCTGGCGCTGGATATCTAAGGTCAATTGCTTTCATGCGCCCTATTGGCCCAGTTCTTCATTCATTTGCCCGTCGGCGAAATAAGTTGGGCGACGAAAGCCGGAAGATGGAGGCCCCGAGGTTCGGAGGCCATTGGCGTTCGCCAGCGATGAACCTTGAAAACCCATGACCAGTCTGTCGGAGGACAACAGCCAAAGGCTGGACAGGCGTGGCCACCTGCTCCCCCATGGATGGGGGCCGCTGCAGTCGAGTCGCCTCGGGAGGCGCCGAGTCGGAGCACTGCCGCGCCAGCCGCGCAGAGAGAGCACCGCGGCCGAGGCGCAGACGAAAGCAGGCGCCAGAGAGTGGAGATGGAGGCCCCGAGGCTCGGAGGTCATTGGTTTCAGCCGATGATGAACCTCGAAATCCCATTTGGAAACCGATGCGCCTGTCGCCAGATGCAGGAGAAGGCGGGCTGTTTGACGAAGTAAAGGACGAACCGATCTCTGAGGCAAAGGACCTTTTTCCAGAGACAACGGATGGACTCGCGCGGAGAGGAGGACGAGGAGGAGGGGCACCTCATTAGAAGCGCATATAACACACCTAGGAAAGCATCTACCACACTATGTGGAACAATGTTGGCCACTTTTCCTTCTGAAGAAATGCGGCGCACATTGGTTTCCAACGGCGCAGTTCGCATTTTGCCAGAAGTGTAATTCGCAGTTGCGGGCTGGGAACTGATTGGAGTTCTTGCCAGCATGGGAGACAAGTGCACAACTGCCACCCCGCGAAGATTACGCTCTTTCAATAGGGGGATCACAGAGGATCAACTGAGCGCGTTAGGCGCGGAGGAAAATGACGAAACAGCCTCGAAAAGAGAGCCTCGCGCACTTGCGAGGGCATCTCGGAGCGCAGGCTTTCTCGGCCAGTGCCCCCGCCCCCATCCCGTCTACGCGTGTCTCGTCCTCGGTCTTCTTCTCCGCGCGGAGACGTCGCGCAAATCTTCTGCGTGCGCCGCGCGTATCCCCAGATTTCCCCATGTAGCAAGCGCGACCTTGCAGGGGGCGAAAAGAGCAGAGGCCGCGCATGTCTGGGCGCGCTTGGCGCGGGAAGCATCTGTCTAGGCGCAGCGAGAGGCGAGCGCGCTAGCGAGGGCATCTCGGAGCGCAGCTTGGCTCACAAATTGAAGAGGGGCTCAGGGGCCCCCCCTCACGTGAGGAAGCCCTGTTCGCCAGCGCGCCCCGCAGAGCGCGCGCGCGAACAGGCCAGCAGCTGTTCCCCCCGAGTTGACCCGTAGGGGCTCGTCTTAACCGGCGAGCCTCTCTGACGGGGCCTGCCTCAGCGCTCGCCCCCCTGGAGCCTGGGGCACGCCCCCTGCCCCCGCGCGAGGTGTGGGCCCGAGGGCAATGCGCGTCGCTGGGGATTTTTGCAAGTCGCGCCCCGCGGCTCCTTCGCGGGCGATTCGACGCAGACCCCCTCATGCGGATGTCCTGTCCTGTTTTCCCTGCCTCTGAGGTTCTGCCCAACCCTCCCTCGGTTGGGCCCTGCCTTCTGTCTCCTGCCTCGCGCCCGCGGCTCTTCTGGGGGCTTCGATCTGCGAGGTCGTCGCCACTGGCGCGGGCTCCTGGGTGGTCCAGCGGAGGGGCGCCCCATGGGGATCACCATGGGGGGCTGCGACGCGCGGAACTGTCGCCGTTGTCGCGGGCCCCTGGGGGGTCCAGCGGAGGGGCGCCCCGCGGAGGTCACCATGAGACCTCGCCTTCCCTGGGGGGCTGCGATCTGCGAGAACGTCGCCGATTTCGCGGGCTCCTGGGAGGTCGAGCGAAGGGGCGCCCCACGGGGATCACCGTGAGATCTCGCCGCCCCTTGGAGACTGCGATCTCCGAGCGCGCCGCCAATTTCGCGGGCTCTTGGGCGGTCCAGCGGAGGGGTGCCCCACGGGATCACCATGAGACCTCGCCTTCCCTTGGGGGCTGCTATCTGCGGAACTGCCGCCGCTGTCGCGGGCCCCTGGGAGGTCCGGCGGAGGGGCGCCCAGTGCAGATCACCGCGAGACCTCGCCGTCCCTGGGCGGCAGCGATCTGCGAAATTGCCGCCGCTCTTCGCGGGTTCGCGGGAAGTCCAGCGGAGGGGTGCCTCGCGGGGATCACCGTGCGACTTCGCTGTTTTTTTGGGGGTTGCGTTTTGCGAAATTGTCGCCGCTGCCCCGGGCCCCTGGGAGGTCCAGTGGAGGGGTGCCCCGCGATGGCCAACATGAGACCCCGCCGTCCCCGGGTGGTTGCGTTGCGCGGAACTGTCGCGACCAGTCCCATGAGGCATGGGGGGCCGGGCATGCAAAACCAGCGGCAGTCAATCGCATGGCCGAACACATGAGGTACAGGCAGGCGTGATCCCAGCCTTGCTCTTAGTCGCCCCGTGGGCACGCGACCTATGCCGGTCGCATAGCGCATGGCGCTGTTAGATCGCGCATCGAATGGAGCATGGCGTTGCGAGCGCCGCGCAGCGAATAGCGCAAGGCGTTGCCCGCTGCCTATGCCGCATCCTTTGTCCAGCTGCCCGTTGCATGTGACGCTCGCGGGCACGTGCTACGATTAGCGCAAGGCGTTCTATTGACATGGCCTACATATCGCTGTCCTGCAATGCGAGCGCAGCGCAAGTCGCTGCTACCCCCGCGAAGTACGTTTCCAATCGATCCTTCCTCGCCATGTTTCCACGACCTCTCGCGGTCGCTTCCCCGCCAACAACCTGACTGTTGACAGTGGCGCCGCATATTCGCCACATCTGACCCTGGCCCAGCCTTCTTTGGCGAAGCGACTTAATCGTTCCAGCGATGGCGGTACAGTCCAGCAAAGTTGTCGTTCTTAGCCCAGTGCGCCCAGAGAAACATTCTGGCGCGTTGAACGTTACGAGGCGGGTGCCTCGATCATTTGGCGGCGTTGGTAATGATGCCGGGCGGTCGCTGCGCAGCCCCAGATTGTTCTTCCCGGCATTTGCCGGCCAGCTCCGCTTCCCCATGGAAAAGCGCCGGACATTGGGCAGGCGGGGCCCAGGTTCGGGCATGCCCGTGCGCTACGATCGCTGGCGCTGTGTCACTGAGTTGCTTTTCGAGTCTGGTAGAGTAGGGCGTGTCCGAGAGGGCTTTACGCCAACGGGAGCTTTTGAAGTCACAAAGCACGCGGGCGCCCCTCTGGCGGCGGCTGCGGCGCCTGCGGTGAGGCAGGCGTCGATGGAAAGCCGTGCCCCGCCAGTGCAAAACTTGGAATTGAGCAGGAGTAGCATTATGATGCGCCGGCAGTCCGACGACGAGCCGCGCCGCACGCGCTGCTCTTTTTGGTGGGAGCGGTCGCGGGCGCCAGTAGAAACGATCAAATGCGCGCCTGAAGAATACGAAACTCGGTTCATCGGGTGCGAGCGCCGCTGGGGCAAATATTCCAGCGCGGTCGCACATTGGTCCCAGCCAGAACCCTCCGGCGAGGAGGCAGGAGTGTCGCTTGACCGGGATGCGCGAGACTCCTCCTTGTCGAGCAGCTCCACGGCGTCGAACTGTAGCGTCGCCCGGTAAGGGGCACGCCTTGGGGCAGTGCGACGCGGTAGTGCGGAGCCGAGAATTCCCTGCCCTGCAAGTGGGTACGCCTTGGGAGATAGGCCTGGGCAGATCATGAACGTGACTGTTTGGGCCCGAGTGGTGACTGGCAGCCTTACTTGCCAACGAGAGCTTTGTGAAACATAAACAGGGCGACGACGTGGATCCCAGACAGGTTCCGGCTCAGTGCAAGCGTTGTCTGGGGGTCGGGTGTTGCGTGGACCCGGGACAGGACCGCGTAAGTGCATTGGTAGTTGGTTGGCGTCGTCGTCGTCGTCGTCGTTGTCGTCGTCGTGGTCATCCGCCTGTTTCTTTTTTTTTTGCCTTCCCCCTGGTAGCAGCAGACAGAGAATGAGCGGGCGACGAGGTTATCTTTTTAAAGGGCCTCTTCTTCGCCACCGTACGTGGGAAGCGTGCTCACACTTCGGGGGGGCCGGGGTGCGTCCCCGAATCGTCCGCATACGGTGTTGTTGCATGTTCGGCCTCTTGGGGGCCCCTCCCGCTGGGACCCCCCGGGCCGTCAAGACAAACATTTCGGGTAGATATATAGCCTTGTGGGAGGAGGAGGAGGAAGAGGAAGAAACAGAGGAAACGGAGGACAAGGAGGAGAAGGAGGAGGAGGAGGAGGAGGGGGAGGGGAAAGAGGAGGAGGAGGAGGAGGAGGAGGAGGAGGGGGAGGAGGAGGAGGAGGAGGGGGAGGAGGACGAGGAGGAAAAGGAGGAGGAGGAGGAAGAGGAGCAGCACCAGCAACAGCAGCACCAGCAGCAGCATCAAATGCAGCAGCAGCAATAGGGGGCGGGAGAAGAGAGGAGGATTTCACTTGGGGAGCTGCTCCGTTGGAAAGCAACCGCTTGAATATCAAGAAACTTGCCTGAATGCTTTCTCCTGGGACTTCAACGCCGCGCATCACCATTGCCTTTGCGTTTCGACGATCGTGAACCGTGTCAGAACACAAGTTCTGTAGTTTGAACATCGCGAAGCACCGTATCAGTTGCGCCTTCACGGTCTGGCATCGTACCAAATCGCCGTTTTTGGGGCGTGGCATTAGAAGTGTTTTGACGTGTTGCAAACCATTCAAACCAATGTCCGCGGCCCTAAGGCAAGAATCACATTTTGAAAGGAACCGCCTTGTATCCACGATCTTTCTGCCACTTATTATAACGAAAGCGCGGGGCGCTAAGGCGAGCGCCACATGTGAAAGCGACCCGGCCTCCATCCGTGACGCTTTTGCAAATTCCCAGCTGAAGGATCCGAAATGGTGGGGAAGTCTCATGTGCAACGCCCAGCCCGCCCTACAGAAATGCCTCTGTGTGCGACACGGAGGAGTTACGAATGAGGACAATAAACTGCAGTGGAAAATGATGAGGGTAGGGGGCCGTCTAGAGTGAACTCGGGGTGAACCTCTGGTCCCCGAATCACGTTTTTTTCTCTGCGTCCATCCCCATCCACTTCCTTTGGTGCGGAGGGGAGGGTCATCAGCGCGGCAGATGCGTCTATGGCGCCACGCTGTTGTCATGCTTCTTTTCTTCCTTTGGTGGTGTTGGGGTCTCAGACTTTGAAGCCTTGTTGGTACCTTGCAAACTTTTCCCGACATCCGAGTTGGCGTTTTCTCCACAACGCGGTTCCCCAGATGTCTGGACCCTTCCCCCAGGCCTTGTGTTTCATCGCGAGTAGTTTTGTTGACGGTCTCGCTTGTGATTTTTGTTACGCTTCGAGTGGGTCTGGCTCGTGAGGGAGGCCACGACCGTCGGGTTCCGGGCGCGGCGCGGCGGCAGGTACCCGAGGGAGCCGGGCGACTCTTCTGAGAAGCCAGCCGATGTTGGTGCGGGCGGGGCAGGCGCGGCGCCAGCGATCGAAGGTCGGGGATCGAAGATCATCGAGGGAGGGGGATTCACCCCGCCCCCCAGAATTCGCACTTCCTGAACGGAACAACCCTGCCCTCTTCGATTCCATCCTTGGGTGCGTGTTTAAACATGGTTTCGCTTGTGAGGATGGTTATTGTGACGTTGTTTATCTTGCGTTCTGTGTCCATCGCCATGAGGGGCAAAGGCCATGAGGGAAACGGCTCCCGAGGTTTTTCCCCTGGGGAATTTCCTTGGTTTTGTGCTTGCAGGGGCCCTGGGACCCTCAACAAACGGCTCGGGATGAGAAGGCACCGAAAAGGTTCTCAGGGCAAGCCTAGGGTCCGAAGAGAATTGCGCAGGCATAGAAATTGTTGGAATTGCGCAGGTATAGAAAGTGTTGCAGGCGAGCTGACGGGAGAAGGGAGGAAGAGACGCATATAGTGAAACAGCGTGGTCAACAACGGTGAATTGGGAGATCTTTGGTAGCGAACGGTACGGGTGCTGCTGTTGGTGCGCCTTTGGGGGCCCTCTTGGGGCGCTCTTGGAGGCTTGAGGGGTGCTCTTGGGGGCATCTTGGAGGACATCGATAAAACAAGAGGGAGACTTTGATTGGCCTCGCCCCTCGGGGGCCCCAACAATCGCCTCTCAAGGCGCTCTTGGAGCGCTCTTGGGCGTTCTTGGGGCCGTTTTGGAGCTCTCGTGGGCCTCTCTTGGAGCCCTCTAGGGCCATCTTGAGGCCTCGGATGGCCATCGGAAGCGGAACGTCGAGAAAACAAAACACATTGATCTTTGGACTTCGGGGCAGATTGGACAGATGTTGGCATTTTCGGGGTTTCCTTGGAGGTGTCGGAGGCTTCTTGGAGACGCCTTGGAGGGTTTTTGGGGCCTCTTGGAGCTTCTTGGGGGCCACCTTGAGCGATCTTGCGCCATCTTGGTCCATTTTGGAGGTCGTCTTGGGCTCTCCGAGGCCCTCTTGGACCCATCTTGGGCCATCTTGGACGCCCCGATCGCTCGCGAGACTCCCCGTCCAGGTCCAGGGGGAGGGGTAGGGGGAGGCGTACACCCATCCCCGCAGGGGAAGAGGGAGGGGTGGAAGAGGAACCGCCTTAGACCACCTACGCCAGAGGGCTGGTGGGCTTCGGAGGTTCGCTCGAATTGTTTGGGCCCCTTTTCCCTGGCGCCAGAAGGGCCGCCAGGGAGGTCCAGCGCCGATCCAAGACATCCGCGTGGACATCCGACACTTTCTGCAATATGCTACAGCATCTGCTGTTCCTCGACATCGGGGATCGCAGATCCAGGATCCAGGTGTTTGGTCGTTTATGCTCACTCTGTGGGGTCTCCCGATGGCGACCTCGAAGTCACGGCTGGACCCGCCACGAAGCGTTGGCTTGACTTTGAGTCAGGAGACGTTCAGGAGGGGGGCGATCAAGGATATTGTTTATCAAGGGATGCGACACTCCAAACACGTGTTTTCTCGGTTTCGTTATCTGGAGTGTTGTTTTCGGGTCCACAGGACCACTTTGTGTGTAATGTCACGTGCGCAGGTTAGTGAAACATTGTACGGTTGTTCGTCGTATGTTAGCATTCCGTGAGCGTTTGTGTGTGTGTGCGCGATTGTGCGTGATGTGCATTCGTTGTTGGTGTTACGTGCTATGCTTACTATTATGCTTGCCAGGGGTGCGCCAGCATATATCAGGAACCCAGCATTCCCACACTTTGCAGACAGCCAATGTTGACTTTGCCAAGCAGACAATGTATATTCTGTCCAGTTGAAAGCCATTCATGAAAAGTCGCTACCACATGCTATCTAGCATAGAAAAACTCACCAGGATTATTTATGTGACGAAAGAGGAGTTGGCGGAAGTGGGAAACATGGCGCAGGTGAGTGTGGAAGGGGCGGCGGCCACGAGGGACGGTTACGGTTCCTGTCGGCATGCTCTGGATCGTTTTGAGTTTGGTGATATTGGCAATCCTTCTCGTCTGGTGGTTCTGGGTTTAAGAATGCCCTCGTGGAGACGACTTTGTGCCAAGATGTTGGCCCTTTTTCTGAAAAGGGCCTCAGCATCCAGCTCAAGACTTACAATTGCAGCAAGCCGAGGTTTCTCGACGACCCCAGCACACTACAGGCCGGAGGGTGGGCCTGTAAAGCCGGACCGACCGGTTTCGGAGTTATTGTGTATGACTTGAAAAACGGCTCCAGCCCAGTAGAGGGCGTTGAGGTTTCGATTGTAGATGACGGCCCAACGGCAGGCAGTGTTCATTGTTTCGATGATGCTGACGGCTTTCAGGGGTTGGACGAACACAACATGCAGCGTGTTTGCAAGTACGGTTCGGAGAGACTCGTCTCGACAATTGCGCGGGTGAGACGGGGCCCGAGGGGGGTAGCAAAGGTCTTCAGGCTTCTGAGAGCCCAACTGGTTCCCAGTCTTCACGTTGCTGCGCTAGCACTCATACAGGTGACGGGCTGTCGCAAGTTTTTTCCCCTGGCCGGGGGTGTTGGTGGAGCATATCGCCCTCCAGACCGCTCACTCCTGGCGGGTGGAACACCCACGCACTTGTTGCTTAAATCCCGTCGTCGCTTATGAGGAGGCACCCGCATTTTCGACCGGCAAAGCAGCCCCCTGCACGGCATCAGGTTGCGCGTTTCCAGGGCGCTCTTTGGTTCGGAGTTCATACGGCGGTATTTTCCGATGGGCTTCCCAACGCGTCTCTTCCATGGCAGTTGCATGGCAGCTGGAGATGCGGGATGGATTGTCACGTTCACCTGGATTCAAATCTCTGACCAGATCGTGGCATAATTCCAGTGATTGGTAAGGATGGCAGGATTATGTCGGTGGAGTTCTCGGGTCCTACTGGAGACCGCGTCATTGTGAATGTGCATGTGCCCACCGCGTGTGATCCAGGGGTCATGTATCATCGCCGCGCGCAGAAGATGGTCGCGTCTCCGCATCCTGCTTGTCATTGCGCTGCCTTTGCCCCTAGTGATTGGCAGATATCGCTCTCATGGGGGATGGGGAGTGCTGGCCGATGAGGAATGCGGACCTGGTGCAAGGCTTCAGCGCGATGCTTCCCAGGAAGTGCGCCCCCCGTGGCCCCGTGGTGCGTGTGCGAGTTGCGCTTGCCCGGCCAGATTCGCAGGGGCATTGCTGGCGGATCCACGAGAGCTGCTTCTAGGCGGGGCGCCTTCGGGCCGCGCCCCTGCCGCGGTTGCGGCCGCCATGCCGAGACCGAGCGGCCCACTCTCGATCGCCAAGTGGGTCTTCGAACGCCCCGCCTGTTGGGAGATGGTTGCGGAACCGCTGCGTGACTTCGTGTTCCTAGTGGGCCCATCGGGTAGGGGGGCGACGGTCGAGGGCGCCGCTCGGCGCTGCTGCGGCGGCATTCAGGGCGTCGTTTAGACGCGAACTAGTTTCGAACCGCGCAGTGAGGCTGCACGCCGCATCCATGGCTCATCGAGGTTAGAGAGGGCGGCGTCGACATCGCAGCGCGCAGAGGACCTGCCAAGCTCATCCCGCTTCGCGGAGGTGGTCTGATCGAATGAGTTGGAGAGCGTGGTCCGCGCCCAGATATGCTCGGTCTCTGGCCCCGACGGCGCCCCGAGCGGTTGCTGGGCTGCTCTTGGAGCGTCGGAAGTCCCCTTCCCGGCGCCCGACGAAACGCCCAGAAACGAAAGTGGGCGCCGCCCCCCGACGGCGAAATCAGCCGCGCGGCGTTTCGACCGAGGGGGCGACCCAGCAGACAGGGCGTTTTCTCTCTGATGCCGCGCGGCTCCGCTCGCCCTCCCCCCATCCCCCCTTCCAGAGCGGATGCGAGGATCTTCTCCGACCCTTCCTGCGTCGGTCTCGATTTGGCGGCGCCGCGCGCGGTGGCGGAGGGGCGAAGGGGGGCGGGCCCTGGGGGGGGATGTCCGAGGCAATGCGGGCGGGGCGGAAAGGCGAGGCTCCCGCGGCGCATGTGGGGGGGGGGGGCGACTAAGCGGGCCTCGTGTTCGCCGTTTTTCCCGCGGCCTTGCCCTCGATTTCTTCGGATTGCGCCCGATGAGTTCTGGAGGTCAGGGGCATCCCGATGGTCGCCATCTGTTTCTAGTCATCGCTGCGCCAGGACAGCGCGGCGGCCGCGCATTTTGCGGGCGCCAAGGAGATCAGGCCCTCCGCGGGTAGAGGGGTGAGCATGGCGATCCTGCGTCGATGGCGCCTTTCGTGCCCGGCGTTGGGCCCTGCGCCGATGGCTTCTCGTTCCCGGCGTTTCCTCGAGATTGCCGGCACGAGTTGCCATTGCTTCGATTTCAAAAACATGACCGTGGACCTCGCGCCTCTTCTGCTTCTGTTGGACTCGCTTGCAGCGGCCATCGGGCCCTCTCTGGACAGTAGTAAATGTTGCGTCTTGGTCTGTGGGGTTCAGACCTGGGATGGGCTTGCCGCTCGCGTGAAAGCCGGGGGCAGTAGATCCCAGGAGATCAAATTCGGCGCGCGCGTGCTGCGCCCGGGCTTCTGGGCGGGCCGCGCTGTTCACGCGGTGGCGTGGGGGCTGGCGTCGGTCAAGTTATGGCGGGGGGTCCGTCTCCCGCCCATCCCCCCCCCCTCGGCCCCTCGACGACGATCCGCCCCTTTCACTGAGACTGCTTCGCGGCGCTTCAGCACCGCGCGCAGCTCGTCAGGGCGACCCAGGGGGTAGCTGGACAGCGCGGGGAGTCTCTCCAGATCTTGACGGCTGGTCCTGCATGCTCGCGCACGCGCGGGGGCTCCGGGCGTCCCCGAAGTTCGGACCTTGCGCTCGCGGATGAAGCCGCCAATTGATCGCGCGATATTCGAATGTAAAGCTTTGGATCAAGCTCCCTACGATTTTGAAACACTGGCAGGCGGCATGTCAGACGACGACTACTGCCTCTCCTTGCAAACCTCGGATTGGTGGGGGACTTTAACGAATGGGAGAACAAACGATGCTGCTGCCAGCATTCGCGAGCGCCGTTTTGGATGGTTTCGCAGTTAATTCAGGCCAAAGATCATATCTCCGCGGGCATCGGGTTCAGGCAGCTCCCTTCATTCATCTTCAGGCAGGAGCATGGCGATGGCTCGGCGAGGTCCAGATTTACACTCCGTTCTAGCGTCGGTGCCGGCTCAGGGCGTTGGAGAAGGTAGCGTTTGCTTGCCTAGTCGCGGGCGTCAGTCGGACCCCGTCGATGGGGGGGCGCGCGTCTGCTCGCGCCCGCTGCGAGCACCGCGGGAGCTGCCTTCGGCGCGTAGGGTCCGGCGAGATGCTTCGCTATAAGTTGCGCGCGGCTGTGAAGTCGCTCGTTCTGCAGCGGGCCCCAGGCGCCGCGAATCCCCCGGGCGGGCGGCAGCAACGCATGAACGGCGAGGATTCATGGTTTCGTGCTCGCGCGCTCCTCGGGCCGAAATGGGGGAGTGATCGGGGCATTGCTGCTGCTGCCTGCGCGGGCGCCATCCACGAGACGCGCTTCCGCCGCCGTCCTGGCGTTGCCCGGAGCCCGTCGCAGACACTCGATGTTCGGCTGAGGCTTAAGTGCCAGGAGGAGCACCTCGCGCCCCTTCGCAGTTTCGCTGCACCCCCCAATCTCCCCGGGATCTCGCTCGCCCCTGCTGTTGTGAGTCTTTCTTGTCTGTCTGCCCGCCACGGAGGCGATGCGCCAGGCTGCCGCGACTGGCCCCCTCTGGAGCGGGCGGCGCAGACAGCGCCAGTGTTTGGGGCGCCTCAGTTGCCAGCCCTGCGCCTTCAGGTGAACTCTGAGTCTTTGTTATTGTGTTATCTGCTTTCACGTTGGGGCGGGTCGCTTTCGCGCCCCCTGTCCTTGGCGGCTGCCTCTTCGGCCTGCCCTCGCCCCGCTGGCTGCCCTCCTTGTCCGGCTTCGGGCGGGCATTTGCATCGGTGCCTCGGCGCGGGCCCTGGGCCCGCGCGTCGGCGCCTCGGCGCGGGCCCTGGGCCCGGGGGCCTGCGGGTCCTGCCGCAGCCCCCCCCCTCTCGAGCGACGCGTGTCGTCTTGTTTTAGCGCGCGTTGAGTTGTCCGCGCCCTTGGCGTTCTGAACCAAGGCTTCCTCGCTGTGTCAGTGGCAGTTGTCGGACCTCTCCTGCTGCTCTCCCGCTCTCTCGGCCGCCGCCCCCGCCCTGCGCCCCCGCCACCCCGTGGTTCTGGCGGCCCTTCCGCTGCGCCCCCCCCCCGACGCTGCCTCTCTGCGCTTTAGTCGAATCCTCTTCGCCACGCGGTGGAAGGGGAGGTGCCGCGTGGTAGGCGCCCTCAGACTGCCGGGCACCCGATCCGCCGTTCTGGTGCTTCTCCGCCGTGCATCTCTCGCCCCCCCCCCACCCCCCGCCCGCGCGAGGCTCTCGTCGATACGAGGGGCTCTTTTTGTTGGGGGGGGTTCCTTTTGGGTGAGGTCTCGTTGAAATACGACGCTGTGTGGCGGTGGTTGGTGGGATCTCGGCTGACGGATGTTTGGGCCCTTGCTTTTCTTTTGGATGCCTGGATGCCCTCCCCTTGTCTTGGCCCCCTGGGTGCCCCTCTGCTGCCGCTGCTTCGTCGGTGCCGCTGTTGCGTGCCCCCCCTTCTCCGCGTGCCCCCCCTGCTGCTGCTCCGCGGTGCTGGTGCCGCTGCTGCTGGCGGTGTGTTGGGTGGGTTTTTCGCTTGGCGTTGGGCCGTCGGCGGGCCTCGTGGGACAATGATTTGTGCGTTCCTGTCGCTTGCGCCGCCAGGCATGCACCTACCTCCCTGCGGCCTTCGTGGCCCCCCCTCCTGGGCATGCGCCAGCTTGGCGGCGCGCCCATATGGACAGGCTACATACGGAGCCTGAGTGCGTCCACGGCAAGAAAAACTCGTCCCCTCCCCGCCCCTGATCCCTCCTCCCTCTCCCGCGTCCCTTCTCCTCTCCCTCCTCACCCCCCCTGATATGCTCCTTCCCTTCCCTCCATCCCCATCCTCTTCGCCCCTCGCCCCCCCTTCCCCGCCCCGCCCCCCCCTGCCTCGTCCGTGTCTGCCCCCCCCGCCCCCCGCCCCTCCACTCCCCTCCCTCCTCGTCTTGACCCCCCCCTTGTGCCCCCTCGTGCCCGCGAGGGGGCGAGACGCCCTTCTACGAGATGAGCGTGGGCGCCGCGGAGTTCGTGCCCGGGGCCCGCCGCGCAGCGCCCGCGCCCGCGGTTGTTCGGGGGCGGTGCCTGCACCGCGGCTCCACGGCAGCTCTCCTCTCGGCGGCACCCCAACATACTAATGCTACGTGCGCGTGGCCCCCCCCAGGAGCGACGCGCGCACCGAGAAATCTTACATTGATCTGCGTCGTGGCGGGCGCTTTCTGGCCACACCACTCGGGAAACGATCTACTACAAGGTGGGAGTACTACATGTTCGGCTCGGACTCGCGCTTCCGAGGAGGATATCTAGTATTATAATGTTTCTGTGCGTCCCATCCTCCTCAAGCTGCTTCCGCCGTCTCCTCAGCCGAACGAAGAAACATTATATTATTTCGGTGGCAAGTCCCGGGGAGTTGCCTGGACATGTGTCTGGTTGCGTTTGTTTTGCATGCTGGCTCATAAGATGTGCCTGCTGATGGTTGTGCTGCCAGCTCGATCGCTCCTCCTGCTCGATCCCAGATTGTTCGGTCCCGACGCTTCTCCTTGATCTCGGCCTCGTCGGCCCGTGGTGGGGCGCTCAGCGCCGTCAGAAATGGATCAGGGACGAAATGGATCAGTGACGTCCTGGGGCCCGCGCGTTGAGAGCATCACATTGTTTGATATCTGAAATCCTCGATCTTGGATCGTCCTCTTTCCGAAACCTGAGCTGCCCGTTTTCTGTCGCCCGTAAGACTCTAGGTTGCCGGGGTTCGGGCTTGCCGCCTCGTTTTGAAGGTCCCAGCCAGCTTCGACAGTCCATATTTTTGTTGCGAAATGTCCGCAACGGGAGATGCCGAGTAATCTCGCGCGACTTTGGCCCCGCCGGGCAAAGTTGTCGGAGGAGGGCCAGTGGAAAACCACGGCGGCTCGTCCCACTCAGCCCGCGTCCGTTCAAAGTCGGTCCCCGAGCCTCTCCTGGGGCCACCTTGACCTGTCAGGGCCGCCTACGATTCGATGCGACTCGATTCGATTCGGTCCGATTCGGCTCGATTCGCCGACCCATCGCCAGCCAGAGCCAGGCACAGCGATCCGATCTCGATTCGATTCGGGACGATCCGCTGGCGATGCGACCCGTTCCCGATCCGATCCGACGACTTAGCGATTCGATCCATCGCAGGCCTGCCTGTTGTTCTGAGGCGGATCCAGCCGCGGCGGCAAGGAGCTCCCAGGCGGCTTCAAAACAGGACACACAGCGCCAGGGGACGCCGCCGCCCTCTCGCCTGGAGTCCCCCAACCTCGAGGCGTTCCGTCTCCACCGCCCCCCCCCGGGGGCCTCACGGAGAGGTGCGCAGCGCGGACCGACCACGGTCCTGGGGGGCCTTCCTGCGTGTTCGGCTCGGCGCGTGGCCCTGCCTCCGCTGCGGGGGGGTGCAGCTGGCACCAGGGTAGGTCGGGAGGGCCAGTCGAGGACGGCGGCCGTCCAGGAGGCCCCTCATCGTCACGGGGCTGAGTCCGCCCCAGAGAACGGGTCAGGCTAGGATGAACCCCAGGAGGGGTCCGAGGACCGGTGTTGAGCGGATTTTGGGTCTGGCGGGAGAGCGACCGTTGTCTCAATTGGCCCTCCAAGTTGAGCACACTCCTAGCTTTGAGGGTGGACCCCCATGTCTTTAGTGCTTGGGCTCTCCACCCATAGGGCCTTCGGTGACATGGCTCATGTTCTTGACCCACGTTGTTCTGACCACTCGCCGACTGCACTGCCTTAGCGGACGAAGAACCATACACAAAAAAACAGCCGCCCTGGGACAGGCGTCCCCGATGGCGGAATCCCCGATTTGTCATTTTCATCCTCCCACCTCTTCCTCCTCCCACCAGCTCCCGAGACCTCTGATATCGCGATGCTGCTAACCCGCAAGCCCCAGAGCTCTCGACCCACTCCTCTCTGGTCCTGTTTTTCGTCCCAAACTGTGTCTGTTGTCCGTCCGTCAAGCATGGCGCTCGTACGGCGCATTGGCAGATAAAAGAGGTACTCATTTGCAAATTCACGACGCCACGGTGAGCAAACCGGCGAAGTTGTTGGAGCAGAGGATCCCCGGACACTTCCAGAAATACGCCTAAGCGGGCACATTGGCGAAGTGTGCGAAACAGGGTGTCCGCAGGCACTTCCAGTACAAAAACGCCAGAGAGGCTGACTTTGGGAACGAAGTTCCGGAGCTCTGAAGGACTTTTTACAAGAACCCGCTCGAACAGCCTACCTCACACGAGAGCTCTTATTGAGGAGGAAAACAGAGACGCCACACTTAAATGTCTGGCAGGAGTGCGTAAACGCAGGGTGCTCATTGCTGTTTAGGCCTCCCCCTGCGTCGTCGGTGCGTCCATCTTATGGGCAGGTCGGTGCCGGGTTGGCAAGTTAGAAATCTAAGGGGGCTGCGGTATTCTTGTATAGCGCCGCTTGGCGCCTGCGAGCTGTGGAGCTCAGGGGGCGTTCCCTCGCCCGCTCCAGAACATCTCTATTAGACACTCGTGAAACACATGCGCTAGAATTTCTTAGAACTCGTCTTGAACACTATGCGTTAGAGCTGTCTAGATAAACGATCTCTATCTGCCTTCAGCAGCCACAGTGTTAACAATTTGTACAGCAAATTCGGCAGAGCAATATCATTGTACAGTTCGGTTTTTGTTTCTGGCGCAACTGATGTTGGCGTGCGACCAACACTTTGTATGTGGCCTTTGCTTCACCAAGTCTCGTGGTCACTTCAGGCTTTGCGGCTTCACAAGCCTCGAAGATTTATTTCTTGCTCCACCGCTTTGAGTGGGGCACCTGTGGGGGCAAGAATCACGCCGTCATTGTTCACGCTCGTGCACACGTATGCCCCAAATGTGTTTCAGACCGTATGTCGTTCCTTCATTGATCACGGTGTCGAGTAATGTCTTTAGTGTGCCAGAGTCGTTTCGGAGAAGCATGGCATCACCCGGTGAAGAAGGCCAAGGCCTGCCAGGTACTGGGGTTCCCGTGTGTCGCTGTGGGGGCCGTCCATGCGTTTGTCGATGGCGACAAGCATCACTTTTTGCACAATAATGAACAGGTATGGCGAAAGCGGGGAGCCTTTGGCAATTTCTGCTGCGTGTTTCCGTTGGCTTGAATTGTCAGCTGGATCTTTTGGTACGAAGTTTCTGCACTTGTAAATCGTTGCCACCGCGTCCAGCATGTCCGCCGGAGGGCCAAATCTGCGAAGTTCGTTCAAAAGTGCAGTATGATTTACTCGATTAAAAAGCTTTAGGACCAATCCGGCCGTGGTGTTATCAGGCCCGGTGCTTGAGTTGCTTTCGCTGCTTCGAACATCCGCCGAGCGATGCTCATGGCCCGGGCAGTGCCTCTACCTGGACGGGAACCAAATTGGGTTGATCGTGTTCTTCTCTCGACGCCTTCATTTGGAATCCGTTTCAAGAAACGATCCAAGCAAGCAATTGGTATCCAGTTGCTAGTTAAGAATTCGGCCTACAGTTCTCTGGCAAAATAGCGTCGCCTTTATTATGTAGTACTGCAATGGTAGATGTATGCCGCTCGTCAGGGATATCCTTTTCTTCCCAACACTAGCGAAATAATATCAACAATTCTGCACATGCTTCTGACAAGCGTGCCAACGCCTTCCAAAACTCTGGTGGTACATCGTCTACGCCTTCAGCTTTCTCCGACGGTGCAAGTGTAAATTGGCGGTGTATCCCCCATGTTGTTCTGCCCACTGGGTACACGGGTCGCGTGAGTAATTTTCCAATATACCTTTTCGAAATAATCCGCCAGAGTGTCAGCCCGCTTGGTGCTCTCCAATTATTGCCCACGTTCATTTTGAATGTAATGGTCGTTTCGGTACTGTATTGTGCAATGCGCGCCTTGCTGTCCATTGGCCTCCAGCCAGCTGGGTATCCAACCAATCCCGTGTATCTGTCTGCATCCGACGTTTTGATGCGTTTGTTCGGGTTCTTCTGTTCCACCAGATTGGCCTGCCAGTAGGCCAAGCGTAGCTGTGGAGATCAATTGCCGCCGCGGTTCCCTACCAGCTGGCTGAAGAATCTCAGCTGCGTGTTCCAATGCATGTTTGCTACATTTGGCACGCGCGTCCAAGTCCAGCGCCTCCGTGGGCGCGGCGGTTGCTTCGCAGAACCAGCAAGAATACGCTTCATCCAAAAGTTTGTGATTGACCAACCTATGTCCGCAATATTTTTTTTTCGTTCGAGTGTTGGGTTGTTTATCGAATTCCAAGTCGATCAACATACGTAGTAAAAAATGCCGCGAAGCCAATAACTTTGTCTGGCCTGGCGAATCTATGCCATTTTGTTGCTTGTGCTGTGGATCGATTTGAGCAAACTCATCTCCCACAGGACATATTTTATCGATTTCTGCCCCATAGCAAGTCACGAGCTCTTTTGGGTTTGCTCGAAAAGTCGGCGATGTTGCTCGAAAGTCACGAGCTCTTCCGGGCGATGGCAGTCGATTTCTGCCGATAGGGTGTTGGCGACGGCGCTCCCCATTGCCCTGGAGGTTTCCAGCAGAAGGTCCCTATTCAGACATTTTGTGCGTTTGGGTCACGTGTTTCGAAACATAGGGTCGCCTATGATGTCCTCGCCGTCAGGCTTACTTACGATCATAAAGTCGAGCATTGATGTCACCAATATCCAAGCTGCAGACATGTTTGTTCGGTGCCGGGCAGATTTCTGCAAGCTGGTCGAAGGAGTTGCGCCGGTTTTCATAATGGTGATCTCGAGGAGGAGTTTAAGCAGATATGATGTTTCGCACCCCACCCCGAATTGTGAGTTTCAAAACGGCGTTCCTGCCCCGAAATGAGCTTGTAGTTGACAACCGACTTGCTGGCCCATGGCCCCATGGTGCAATAAGAAAGCCGACTCCAGAGTAAAATCTCCCATCCTCTTGCGGTTGTCTCAAGACTAGCGCACACTAGTTGTCCAGGTCATCAGTGTGCGTGGTGATCCCTGTTTTTGCATGCGTAGGACAGCGATGTTGTGCTTGCCCATGTAGTTGTCCAGTTCTGGCAGCTTCACCCTATCTTTGCCTAAGACGTCGACATTACAGCTGCCAAACGATTATTTGCAAAGTGGCAGCAACGAATTGCTGCCGTAACGTGCGTGGTGCCGGAGTGCCTGCTCTTGGTGTATTTGTTTATCCCATGTTTTGCAGCGCCCCTCTCAACGCCATGTTTTTGAACGTGTGGTGGCCGAGAACGTTTCTCAGGTACCAGTTGCGATGAAGTAGAAGATAAAGATATTGCAGATGAGGAAATCCGTATGTCAGGTTTGCTCTGCCTAGTTCTGTAGCACGATTTCCCTGTGGTGCTGGAGCGCGTACATGAAGCGGACCAATGCTAAATGTAATTGTAATTTCGCCCGGAATCTCCATTTCATCCAACTCGGTGTTCGCGTTTTTGCCGAGGTTCCAGCATTGGTAGCAACAACAGATTTTGTAGTGGTACGGTATTCCAGTGTTGGCCGCGTTTCTTGTTTCCCGGCCCGTTTGGATGAGTTGTTCATGATTTGTTTCATGTCGTGAGTGTTACGGGTTCTTTGAATTAGGGAGTGCGAATGCAATGTTTGCCATGTGTCCCAATTGTGAGCCCAAATAGTGAAAGCCATGCCCATAACGTTGAAGTGCATGAGCCCATAACGAAAGTTGCGGGCTGTCCAGCAATGGTGGACGATCTGGCGTGGCCCACACCGTGCTCATATGTCGCGTGAGTTTGGCACCACGTACTTGTGCCATTGTGCTGTCCCTGTCCTCGGTGTTGCCGAACTCGCAGAACAAGAGGTTCCCAAAGTCCATTTCCTAGGAGATTTCCATGTAGGTGGTTGCAGTCGTTGAACCTTGTGTTTCAACCAATCTGCCGCCATTTCAACCAATCTGCCGCCATTTCGAATTAGCCACAACTGCTGTATTAGTTCTTTTGTCGCTGGCGGCGTTCCTGGTAGAACTCCGATATCCTGTTTGCGGCCCTCCGCCCACCGACCTTAGTGCAATTTACAACTTGATCATGCTTTGTTCCATCTCATTGGTAGTGTTGTCAATGTTGGACGCGAGTATTTATATGTCTTCGACATTAGTTACATTGTCTTGCAATTGTTAGATTTAGTAGTAGGTCCACCGTGCTCGTCAAATCTTCGTGCGAAGTGTTGCTTTCAAGCACACGTGTCGTTTTTGATAGAGTGCAGGTGCTCATTCAAGATAGTGTCGAATGTAACCGCAGTAAGTCCAGCACTCGACGCTTCCTTAAGGCTGTGTGGTGGACTTGTTGATGTCGTATTCTAGTTGTTGCATTTGCCCCGCCATGCAGGAGTCGTAGTGGTTCTGCAGTTGCTGAAACGGGTGCTGCAACTTACATCCCCATCCAGCTCGTTGAGTTGGCTGGCAACACGAACTGTTTTTGCAGCTGGAGGTTCGATGTTGTTCGTCTCGGGCTTAAGCAAGAACCGCACCCGGGTACCTGGCGCACTGGCCGCCACCAGCACTCGAAGAAGATATCGCAGCCCAGAGAGGTGGTGTGAGAGATGCCCAGATAGCGCGTGATGTTTTTGGTTAGCGTGGACAGGGAGGGGGGTAAACATGGGTCAATGCCACTAACACCCTGGACCTTGAGCCAAATGCTACTTGAGCCAAATCATTTGAGACAACTGGCTTGAGCCACTGTCGGTCCTGGGGCAGGGGAATCATCTTTGGAATGTAAAAGAGGGAAACGCTTCGCTGAATATGCCATGACGTCGGAGGTCTGGGTGTCCATCCTCCTCCACTTGACTCGATCAATCCATCGGCTTTTGTTGAAGTCCAGATCGGGCAGCTGTGAACATTCGTCGCAGGGGCTTCGTGGATGGCTCAGATTCCAGAGCGCCTATGCAGTCCTCTGGGACTTCAGCTGGAGAAGAACAGGAGCTGGCATTTTGCGCTGTCCTGGACCAGCCCCTTCTGTGCGCGACGACATCCGTTATCCCGGGAAGTCGGTGCCTGTCTGAGCCCCAATTTCGTTCGGATGCCTCCAGAGTATATAATTAAGTTGCTGAAGGCCCCCAAGACGCTTCTGGAGCTCTCTGGAGCTGTTTCGGAGATTTTTGGAGTAGTAGTTGTGTCGTGGTTTTTGGCCCGTCCCGCAAACGTGCGTGCCTGAGTTGTGAGCCAGATGCCTCTTGGATGCAATGCTTCTTGGGAACCTCTTAGAGCCACTTTGGGTGCCTCTTGGAGCGTCTCGGCGGCGCCTTGGGGCCTCTTGAGGCGTGCCGTTGGTCTCAGTGTCGATCTTTGGAGGAAGGGCTCGACATGCTAAGTTGGGGAACGAGGAGCAGGAGGCGGAGGGCGGTTCGTGCCAGCCCCCCCAGGTCCCGTGGACAGCGCCGAATTATCGAGGCCGCGCGGCCGCTGACGATGTCATTGCCACGCCTGCCCCCCATCAGGAGCAGAGCGCGGGGGGGCGGAAGCGAGCCAGATGTCATGGATTCAGTGGACCAGGATGGCGCCGAGGATGGTCAGGCTACGGGGCCATTGCTCACAGACAGCACCCCCCTGATATTCCCGGCTGGCCTCAACAGGCTCTCCGAGTGGTCTGGGGCGGTCTCGGCACCCCAATTTTGGGACGCGGAGCGCCACACATGGGCGACGCCGGGGTGTTGGGACCTTCCCGTGCTATTCGGAGGCCTGTTGAGGCCAGCTTGGATTACCTGGGGGGCTGTGTGTGTCCAACCCGAATTTTTACCAGATGAGAGTGCAAGGCGTCAGAAGCACAAGGAAATGGGGCATAGGGATGGGAATTTGATGATTCGCGTTTCCGGGGCGCTCTTGGCCGTTTGTGGGTCTCCTGGAGTCCGTATGAGGCTGGATACGGGCAGTAGCAAGCAGCCAAGCGGCGCGCGCGCGTGGGCTTGGGATTTGGAGAGACCGCGTGCGGCACGCCGAAGGAGGAGCCGGCTCGCCAGCAGGTGCCCCCACGGGGAGTTCTTATCCCCGACGTTTTTGGGCTCCCGCTTGAGCTGAGGGGCTTCCCGCGAAGTCTCGAGTCGACGGGCCGATGCGCCCCAAGCATGTCTCATGCCAGGAGATTTCGCCGCATGCCAGGATGTTTCATGCCAGGAATGTTCGCCGCATGCCAGGAAGAGAAGGAGGAGGAGGCGGCAGAGGCAGATTAGGAGGAGGAGGAGGCAAATGCAGGAAGAGAAGGAGGAGGAGGCGGCAGAGGCAGATTAGGAGGAGGAGGAGGAGGCAAATGCAGAGAAGGAGGAGGAGGAGGAGGAGGAGGAGAAAGAGGAAGAGGAAGAGGAAGAGGAAGAGGACGCGTAGGAGGATGAGGATGAGGAGGCCTTCTCATGCCACTCACGCCAGGGTGGATCGCACGAGGTGCGACCCAGCATTGGCCGGGGGAGGGGGCACAAGCAGCGCCCCGCTAGGCGCTGGGCCGTGCGCCTGCGGTGTCGCGCCGTGCTTGCAGCCTCGCCTCCTTTTGGCAGTCGGCGCGAGCAAGCCAACGAGTGGAGGAGGAGGAGGAGGAGGAGGAGGAGGAGGAGAGCATAGGGAACCAGCGTACGTTGAACCAGTGTACTTTGAGCCATGAAGCGAGATGTCGGGTGATATTGGTTTGATCACGGTTGCGCAGTAAGCGCCAAATTGCAATCACACATCGAAGAGAGCCATGCCATGCATCTTACAGCTTGATTCAGCGTGCACATGTTACGGCATGTCTTTTTACAGGAGGGGCAGCGTGGCTTCTGTTTTGGTCGACCTGGCGTCCCATCGTATCTTTCACGAGTCGTTTTTTATTTTCTTAGAGACTGGTGAGAACCTTGGGAGACCAGAAGTCCACAGCGAGTGGAGCGCCAGGGCGGACTGGCGGGTCCGGCATCAGCTGGCCGCGGCGCGACTCCATGCCTCCTAAACGACCCCCTTGCCGCGCGAGGGAACGTCCCGACGCAAGGGAACGTCCCGACGCAGATGCCCGTCGCCCAGGATCGGCGCTGCCCCACCTCAGGCGATGCAAGTTGGTGGCGCGCACAAGGGAGTGGCGTGAGCGGGCTGGTTCTCTAAACGAAGGCGGGCGGCTTCTGAGAAGCCCTCCCTGCTTCTTACAACGTGCGCCCCGGCTCCCCCGTCCTGCCTTGCGGGCGCCCTTGGCGGCGAAAGTGCCCCTGGGGACCTTCGCCGTCGTTTGTCGTCGTCGTCGTCGTCCGTCGTCCGTCGTCCGTCGTCCGTCGTCTGTCGTTGTTCGTCGGTCGTTGTTGTAATTCGTCGTCGTCGTCGTTGTCACGGCCCCGGCCCGGGCCCCGTCCCCAGACCTGGCCCCTGCTCTGGTGCCGGCTCCAGCTCCGGCCGCGGCCCGGGCCTCGCCCCCGGCCCCGGCTTCGGGCCCCGGCACCGGCCTCGTCTTGCTTGGGCCCGGGCACCGGCCCCGTTATTCCTCGTCCGACGTGATCTCGGGCCGCTGCCCTAATGGTTCTCAACCCGTTGAAGATTTATTGCTCTTGAGCTCACACTGAGAGCCTGGCGCCCCTGGCGCCACACCCCCTTCTGCGCGTCGCCGTTCAGAGGGTTCGAGGAGTCGAGGGTGCAGGTGGTTTCGACGTGACGGAACACGTTCCGACTCGAGGCTTGGCGAGTGGCAGGTGGGAGGAAGAGGAAGAGGAAGACGAAGGAAAAGGCGGAGAAGAAAGAGGTTGAGAAAGTGGAGTATTAATTGGACGAAGAGGAGGAGGAGGAGGAGGAGGAGGAGGAGGAGGAGGAGGAGGAGGAGAAGGAGAAGCAGAAAGAGGAGGAAGCACGATTTAGCCACGTAGCCAAAGTCTAAGGAACGAGTAACGTCAAAAGGAGGAGGAGGAGAAGGGTGGGAGGATGAGGAGGTGACATCTCGATACCGACGAATGGCTTCACCCGTCGCATCGGCGGGCCGACGGAGGAGTTCACCCAGGGAAAGACGACCACGCGGACCAACATAGTGCTGGCTGTGGCGAGTATCCGTCAATGTGTGCTACACCATTGGCACAAGAAACACTTACACGCTTTCTCCAAACACGCGGACATTTGAACTTCACGATTGACTTGGTTAATTGTGTAACTGTGCATGCATATTGGTTTTGTTATGCGCATATTTCCATGTTCAGTCGTAATCGCAAGTGGTGCAGTATTAGGGGGACCGTCCAACAACGGTGGCCGAGGGCATCACCCCTGGCGCTGTTCGACGAGCGCGCCTGGTTTCTACCCCCGACGGCGATTCAACGTGATATTCGTGGGTCTTTCGCTCTGGGAGCCTCGTGGAGTGATCTGGACGTTGGGGCCTCTAATGCCATCTTTGGGCCTACATGCTGAGGCCCTCTTGGGGCCTCCATGACATCTTGAAAGCCCTCTTTTAGGGTCTCCTGGGGTCCTCAAGTGGCCCCGCCCTTGATTCTGACGACCCGACTCATCTCCTCTTGGGGCCTTCTTGATTCGTGGGGCCACATTGGAGCCTTGATGGCCCCTTTTCTGGGCCATATTGTAGCCGTTTTGAGGCCTCAAGAGCCCGTCGGAGCCGAACATGCGATCATACAAGGGCGTGCGCTATGCGTGCTAATTTGTGTTGATGAGTAGTTGAATGGGTGTGGCAGCTCTTCGCCTGCTGGGCGCCTTGTGGGCGCCACTTGCGCTTGCGAGTGAGGTGTGTCGACATTTCCGGGCGCCTCGTGCGCTCGCTGGACGGTTGCTCACAACAAGCATGTTCATCGCGTGGAATGGAAGAACGTTTCTGTTGTAACGTGTGGTGCTGGCTAGCTGCAGATGCGTGACGAATGCTGGACGGCGGTCGGCTGGATGCAGCTCTTCCCTGCCTTCGAATAGTTGGTGTGCCAACGGCAGTTGGCACCGGCTGCAGCCCATGCTGGTGGAATGCAGCTGCACTCCGGGACCGCCTGCGACGGGGCCCGGCAGCCCACCGTGCTGGCAGCGGAGCGGCCCCGCGCTTCTGAGCCGCCGCTTGGGTTTAGGGTTTAGGGTTTAGGGTCTACCAGGCGTGGCCACGAGGACACCTTGACCGCGAACCCACCTGCGGTGGCCGTCACTCCCACCCGCAAGCCACCCCACCATAAAGATCATCTCTCCCCTCGTTACAACCACATTGAATACAACGTCGACGAGTACCCTAACGGACGGGACGGGTCGGGCAGGCGAAACGGACGGGTCGGGTCGGGCGAAAGAGATTCTGCACGCATGCGCAGCAAATGCTATTTTGTAGAATAGATGGATCGGCTCGCAGCGGGGGCCGGGCACTTTGCATTGTAAAATACGAGAGATTCTGCACGCATGCGCAGGAAGTGATATATTTTGCAGTAGATGGAGCCGGTTTACATAACGGGGTCGCAACGGGGACCAAGCACTTTGTATGGTAAAATACCGGAGGTTTTGCACGCATGCTCAGCGAATGCCATTTTTTGCAATACATGGAGCCGGGTCGCAACGGGGACTGGGCACTTTGTAATGTAAAATACACGAGTTTCTGCACGCATGTGCAGCACATGTTATTTTCTGCAGTAGATGGAGCCGGTTTGCATAATGAGCGGTTTTGTAGTAGTCAGGGTTTAATAATTATAGGGTTAGAAATTTAATGTTTAGTGTTTACTAGGCGTGGCCACGAGTACACCTGGACCGCGAACCCACCTGCGGTGGCCGTCACTCCGACCCGCAAGCCACCCCACCATAAAGATCATTTTTCCCCTCGTTATAACCACGACGACGGCGACGACGACGACGGCGACGACTGTTGTGCGATCCAGTTGGCACGCGAGTGCTCGAACGGGCGGGAAGAGTCGGGTCGGGCGGAAGAGATTCTGCACGCATGCGCAGGAAGTGCTACTTTTTGCAGTAGATGGAGCCGGTTTACATAACGGGGTCGCACTTTGTATTGTGAAATACAGGAGATTCTGCACGCATGCTCAGGGAATGCTTTTTTTGCAGTAGATGGAGCGGGGTCGCAACGGGGACTGGGCACTTTGTATGGTAAAATACAGGAGATTCTGCACGCATGCTCAGGAAACGTTATTTTTTGCGGTGCATGGAGCCGGGCCGCAACGGGGACTGGGCACTTTGTAGTGTAAAATACACGAGTTTCTGCACGCATGTGCAGGACATGCTATTTTTTGAAGTAGATGGAGCCGGTTTGTATAACGAGCAGTTTTGTAGTAGTCAGGGTTTAATAATTAGAGGATATAGATTAGAGACTTAGGGTCTACCAGGCGTGGCCACGAGGACACCTTGACCGCGAACCCACCTGCGGTGGCCGTCACTCCCACCCGCAAGCCACCCCACCATAAAGATCATCTCTCCCCTCGTTACAACCACATTAAATACAACGTCGACGAGTACCCTAACGGACGGGACGGGTCGGGCAGGCAAAACTGACGGGACGGGTCGGGTCGGGCGAAAGAGATTTTGCACGCATGCGCCGGAAATGTTATTTAGTGGAATAGATGGATCGGCTCGCAACGGGGGCCGGGCACTTTGTATTGTAAAATATTGGAGATTCTGCACGCGTGCGCAGCAAGTGCTATTTTTTTGCAGTAGATGGAGCTGGTTTACATAACGGGGTCGCAACGGGGACCAAGCACTTTGTATGGTAAAATACAAGGGATGCTGCACGCATGCTCAGCGAATGTTTTTTTGCAGTACATGGAGCCGGGTCGCAATGGGGACTGGGCACGTTGTATTGTAAAATAAAAGAGTTTCTGCACGCATGTGCAGGACATGTTTTTTTGCAGTAGATGGAGCCGGTTTGCATAACGAGCGGTTTTGTAGTAGTCAGGGTTTTATAATTATAGAGTTGGAAATTTAGGGTTTACAGCAGGGCGGGCAGATCCCAGCCGCTTGCAGCACCTCGTGCGGCACCTCGGGGCCTCCGGGACCATACGTGTCATGAATTGCTACGGCTGCGCGGGAGGGCGTCCTGACTCCGCGGTGAGCGAAGGGGGGAAGGCCTCCTCAGAAGGCGGCGGGACTTCTCAGAAGCCCTCGCGCCTTCTGAGAAGTTATTTATTGTCTTCGGGGAAGGCTAAAAACACTTCTCGGAAGACCGGGGGCCTTCCGAACTCTCTGAGAAGGCCTTCTCCTTCTCACTTTCACCCTCGGTCGCCGCCGACTGACGCGGAGCGGAACGCCGAACATCTTCGAGGCTGAGGAGTGTCCCCGCGGGTTGGGGGACGCCCCAGCCTTCGTCGCTGCCGACTTGAACTGCCAGTTGGCCTCCTCGGGGCTCGACGGACTGTTGCCGATGGCGGGGTGGCGGGATCTGCTCGGCGCAGCGGGCCCCACATGCATCCCCTTGCAGAGGGGGGCCAACTCGCATCGACCGCGTTGGGCAACCCAGCGGCGCAGGACAGTCTGTGGGGCTCCGATGGGGCCTCGGCCTGGCCACGCATGCGGCAGCTGATGACGCTCGAGGTGGGCAGCCCCGAGCGTGCGCCACTGCGCCAGCCCGTGCCGCCCCTGGACGGGCGCCCCGCCGAGGGCTGGACCCCGCAGTGCGCTCGTGACATGGCCATCTAGGCGCTGCATGGTGGGGCGCTCCAGCAGGCGCTCGACAGGCAGGACCTCGACGGTGCTTGGGAGGTCCTTAGCCTGGCGATGCGGACGGACCTGGCTCTCGGCCCGCCTCGGCAGCCCGACGGTAGTGGAGAGGCCGCACGCGGCGAGTGCTTGGATGACGGAACGCCCCATGGCGCGCGGAGGTGGAGGTGATGCCGCCAACGCGGCTGCTGATGCAGCGGGGCTGCGACTCTGGCGGCTTCGCAGCCTCCAGATGTGCTGCGCTCCGCCGCACGTCCCCTGCAACAGCGGTGGCCGCTTGCGCGCTAGCTCCACCCTACGCGCGTTGCGTGCCGTAGACGTCTGGCCACCCTGCCTGGGCGGCCATGCCTGCGGAGCTCGCGCCACGAGGCGCGGTGCCGGCTCTCGTGCTCGATGGTGCTGAGGCGGCGCGGCGGCAGGCTCGGAGCCCTGCCGGGTGCCGGCGGCGAGACGAATGGCGACGCCGGGTGCAGGACGCCATGGCCAGCGGGCAAGGGCGGCTGCATCGTGGGATCCGCGGTGGTGGGGCGCTGCGGCCCCTGAAAGCTTCCCAAGAGGCCCACAAACTACCCCCAAGAGGCCCCCAAGAGCGCTCGTCGTCGTCGTCGTCGTCGTCGTCGCCATTCAGGGTCGGCGGCACCAGCCGTTGGGGGCAGAGCTCGTGCCAGCGCCGGCCGCTGTGGGGGCTGCCGCGGCGCCAGCGCCAGTTCCAGGCCGCAGGACGTGGGCCTCCGCCCTGCAGGGAGGCCCCGCCGCGCGGCCGCGCTGCTTCGAGGGCCCCTGGCGCGCTCGCTGGCAGCAGCCGGCGAAGGAGGACGGGAGGATCGAGGGTCCGCGATCGTCCCCTCTCGATTCGATCGTCGACCGCTTGTCTTGCCCCCCCCGCTGCGCCGGGCCGGGCGTGGCTCCCGAGAGGACCCGTCCATGCAGTTCCAGTGACGGCGCGGCGCGGCGCCCCGACATGTTCCAGCTTCGAGGGCGAGGATCTTCCTCGCTCTCGTTCTGCCTCCTCCATCATCCTTTTCTCTCCCTCCGCCTCCTCCTCCTCTCTCCCTCCGCCTCCTCCTATCGCCCTCGTGAGTGATAATGTGGTCACCCCTAGTTGAGCGGTTGGTCTCTCCCTCATCCCCCTCCTTTTGTAAGGAACAACCATGGCGGGGCGTTGTTGCAGGATATGTTCCCTAGGCTTCTTGGAAGGCGGCGGAGGTTCCAGCACGGTCATAAAAGCTGGGTGTACCTTGGGCCAAGAACACCTTTGGCAACCTACAATGCTTTGTCATGATCGCTCTCCGCCTCCCCCAGCCAGTCTTGGCAGGTAATGTTCTGGGGGCTCCAGCGCTTTTTGATTGATTCAGGCTCGCTGTGGGGCCCACTGTGGTGCCTTCATTTTCGGAGAGACTCGCTCAAGAGAAACATCTCCCACGCAGCCTCCTGATTGGAAATGGCCGTCATCCCTCTTCTTCCGTCCACTTCGCCTCCCTTACCCATATCAGGCCAGACGAACGGGGGGTTGCGAAATCTGTTGCGTCCAGCTCGTTTCGGCCCCGCCGCCTGGCGCTTTCCTCGATACATGGGCGCCGCGGCGCCTCCCGCATTGGGAGGCGCCGTGAAAACATGTTTTCTGATCTGACTCGTCGGCCACATTTTACTAGTCCCCCCCCCTCCCTTTCGTCCGACCCATCCATCTCCTCCCTCCTCTTCTTCCCCATTACCTTCATTTTATCGTCAGTCTAGCGCCTCACCCGCTCAGACGTATTGTTTCAGACTTCTTCTTGGCTCAGAGTGGGCGCTTTTGTGCCATTCGCTCTGAGAATGAACCATCGCCGCTGTTATACATTGTCGCAAGGAAACCCTTGCAGGACGAATTCCAAAGCATACTCAATATTATCTGGATCGCTTCGACATCTGCCGCCTTCACCCCCCCCTGATTGCCTGCACGGCTTGGTCGATTGCGTTGGTTCTTTTGATTGGCTGGCTGGTCGGCATGCTGGCCATTCGGCTGGCTACCCGTAGCCGCAACCAGTTTGGCTCAAGCCATTGTGGCTCAAGGTTTCGGCTCAGGCTGCGCCAGCCCCCTGCCTGTGCCTCCCCGCGCTGAGTTCGGGAGTGCAGCGCCGCGCTGGCAACTCTGGGTTCGCCTCTGCGGCCCGACCAACACCTGGCGAGCAGCCTCCCCTCAGGAGGCCGCCTTTCGATCTGCGCCGCGCCAGAACGGGCGTGGCAGTGACACCGCCGCGCCGAATGCCAGCCGGCCCTTCCAGCTCCTGCGCGTGGCACGCGGCGCCGGAGCGTTTTCTCGACAGCACGGGGCCGCCCCTCTGGTCGCGCCGATTGCGCCGCGCGGACGTGTCCACACACGAGAATCCAGTGCCGATAGGACGCCGCATTAGGGTTGCAGCAATTGCGGTTTCGTAAGTGCCATGGAGCAAGTGGCGTGGTCCAGGGCCCACTCTCCACGGCGCCCCCAGCCCGCTCGGGTCGCCGTCCCTTGCAAATCGCATGTGAAGAAAAGGCAAGAAGGGGTCACGGCGTCGGACTGCGAGGACCTCTCTCGTCTCACCGCCGTGCTTTTTCCCGACCGAGAGGCAATTCGGATGCATGGAGCGCCGCGGCGGCCGGGGGCCCTGGATGGGGCCCAACAAGTGGATCTCTGGGCGGTGAGGACAGCCGCCGCCAACCGATGCTTCGCTTGTGCACCACCGCCCGGGCAGCGGAAGTCCGAACAAGTGGCTTTGTCAATAACGGCAACGCACAGCCCAAAAGTGTCGACCCGCGATGGCCCGCCCAGGCGGCGCGGCCGCGGCGGCGGGCACGGCAGGCGGCCGCGGTGGGGGAACCAGGTGGTACCGATGCCGCTCTTTCCCGGACCCGGAAGGGCTCTCGGGAGCGGCAAAGAGGGGGGTGATGACTAGGGGGGGGGGTGATGGCGCGGGCCATGATTGTTCCTCTGATTTCACGGCGCCTCCTCTCATTTCATTACGTCCTTGCCCCCCCCCCTCGGGCCGCGCACATGCCGCCGGCCATGATTTGCACCCCCCCCTCTTGGACACCCCCCTCTTGGCCGCCCCCGAGGTTCGGGACGGTCGGAGCCCTCGGATACATGTAATGTCTGACATCCGAATGCGCATGCCTATTGTCAACGTGGGGGCATGTCTCGGGCCGCAAGGTTCGCTGATTCGCGGAGCCTTGAGCGCGGAGGCGGCGACAGCAGGCGCAGGGGCAAATTCGGCGAACCCGCTTACAGTGTGGCAGCGTTGCGAAACAGGTCTTGTACCTGCCAGGTTCAAGCATCCCGCCCGGCTATTCGCCAGCGTGTCAGCGCGGGCCACCGCATCTCTGAGGGCAAGAAAAAATCGGGCCGACAGGTGTACCCGCGCGTGAGCGCATCAGGAAAATTGCCGGTGTCCTTCTCGCCCACCGTCCTCCTGCGCCAGCTCGCGCAAGGCGGTCGCCGCAACCGCCGCCCACGTAGCTTGCCCAGCGCGGGTTCCGGCTCAGTTTCGCAACCGAGTGGGCCTGCAAGCCCAAGTGCCGCCAGAGCGGCAACTGCGCGCTGCGAGGTGCTCGCCCGGCTGCTGTTGCTGCCTCCGGCGCCGGCGGCGCTCCGGCGAGGCGGCGAAGCTGCGGCAGCGGCTGGGCGCCGCAAGCCGCTAGCATGCGCCAGACCTCCACAAGCTCACGGGCGAGCTAGCGAAGCTGCGCAAGGTCCGCGCCCCTGGCGGCCACTTGGGCGGAGGCCGCAATCGGCGTCGCGAACTTCGACGACGAGGGTGAGTTGGACAAGGTAGATGCCACGGCCGCGACCGTTCCAATAACGCTTGGGGCATGACGACTGAGTTGCGCGCCCTGGTGGCGGAGGGCTACGAGGCTCGCGGAGACGCGGCCCGATCTCGCTGTCGCGCGGGTTCCGCGGCGGGCCGCGCCGCAGCTTTGCGGCGAGAAGCAGGGGGTGGCGGGTGCCCGCGAGGCGCGCTCGGGCCAACAATCGCGCGGATGGCAGGTGGCATTGCAGGCTCGGCGGGTGGAGCGGGAGGGGCTCGCCAAAAAAATATGTCGCAGTTTGCGATTGCCGCCGAGGCCGAGGCGGCTGCCCGCGGGGGGGGGCGCCGCCCCCGCCCGCCGCGCGGCAGTTCGCGCGGTTTCTGCCGCGCGCGCGGCCGCATCCGACGCGGCCGCGCTGGCCACCTGCGAGGCGCGGGCGGACGCGCCGCGGCCATCCACGGCGCCGCCTGAGTCCGAGCGTCTGGCTGCGCTGCGAGCGCGCGTCCTTGGCTGGCGAGCTGGTTGGCTGAAGGGCCGCTTCGCAAGCTGACGGGCTGGTTGGGAGGCTGGCCAGGCGGCTGGTGGCTGAGCGCGCGTTTGTTGTATTTCACAAGAGACCTTCACCAGCGCGCCCCTTCGTTTTTATGACGGAACGTACCCGCGGTGGCGTATATTAACAATTGGTGTTTCGAAAAGTCGTGGCCTCGGGAGCGTGGGCCCGCCGGCTGTCATCAGGGATCGCGGCTTCGGGAGTGCGCGCCCGTCGTATTCAAACTAGGAACCGCGAGGTGGAGGTGCGGAACCACGAAAGCAACGTTCTTCATCAGACGACCCGTGCTGGGGGAATGCGGACCCATTCGTTCCGGTTGCGCAAAAAAAGACCTGCGCAAAAGATAGTGGGTCCGGTTGCGCGGATCCACGGTTCGACATTCAGAAATGTGACCTCGCGAGCGCGCGTCCATCTTTCCTCAGACAGGGGGCTGCACTTGCTCGGGCTGCTATTCACAAGCGTCCTGACTAATTGGCCGTGTCTGCCAGGTTTTCGCCGCGCGTGCGCCCGTGCGCGCGTCTTGGGGCGCCCCGTGCGTTGAGTGGGTTTGCCAGCTGTTGGTGTTCCTGGGCGCCTCGTGCGCGCTTCGCGTGCTCGGTGGGAACGTCTGGTTTTTCCGCTGTTGGGCGTTCGCGGGCGTTTCGTTGGTTTTTCGGGCGATCGTTCGCTTTTCAGGACCCTCGCAATTTGCACGACCACAACACCGAGACCGCCGCTATCCGCCCCCACCCGCGCATTTTGTTCTCATTCATCACGGCCGACCGCTTCATCCTGAATGCCAATATGAGCTTGCTAACCGGGCGGATGTCACCGTTCCCACCCCCCCCGTGCACATGCATCAAACGCAGCACTGTTCAGGATCGTTGTTTTGCAAACGGTGCGATGCGGGACGCGCTCATTTCAAGGGGCCCCAGGACACACACATAAATACAGACAAATAGCATGATTCCCCATATTTTCCAATATTTGTTGTTTGTTTTGTTTTCCGGCCCAATTCCCATATTTTCCCATATTCGTTGTGGGGGGGATCGGCGATTAATTGTGTCAGTGTGTTTTTTCCCTCTCCTGCTCACTCGTTGAAACCATGATGGACGAACTTGGGATGTGCCCAACGTCTTCTCCACGCATGGTGGCTTTTTCTATACTCGCACAGCAAAGCATTACGACATGCGGTGCGGGGCGTTCCGACATGATTCGCGTACCATGTCTGGCCATGCGACTCGCGCATTTGCGCAGGAATGGGCCGTTGAGGATCGCGCCATGCGCTACGTGACGTGGTCGCGCGCTAAATGACGCGACGGCGCCACGCGCCATGTGGGCACGCGCCATGTGAGCGCCCTTCTCTCCGCCGTGCCTCCCAGGGGCCCACGAGCGTGGCGACGGTTGTCCAGTTCGCAACCCCCAAGGGAGCCGAGAGGCATGAGGTCTCAAATGTTTTGCGTTGCCCTCACCTCCGCCGTGCATCCAACGCACCCGCGAAACTGGCAACAGTTGCGCAGTTCGCAGCCACTCAGGGAGCTGCGAGGTCACACAGTGATCAGCGCTGCCCTCAGCTCCGCCGTGCCTCCCATGAGCCCACGAAAGTGGCGACAGCTGCGCAGTCCGCAGCCATCCAGGGAGCCGCGAGGTCTTGAAGTGATCGGCGCTGCCCTCCATTCCGCTGGACCTTCCAGGGGCCCAGGAAAGTGGCGACCGATGCGGAGTTGTCATCCACCCGTGCAGCCGCGAGATCTCGTCTGAATGCGCGTATATATTTCCGCTCCGCTGGACCTCTCAGGAACCCACGAAAGTGGCGACAACTGCGCAGGCCGCAGCCACCCGGGGAGCCGCGATGTCCCGTCTGGATGCGTGTACACCTCCACTCCTCTGGACCTCCCAGGAGCCCACGACCCTGGCGACAGTTGCGCCGTTCGCAACCAGCCAAGGAGCCGCGAGGTCTCCGCTGGATGCGCGTACACTTCCATTCCTCTGAACTTCCCAGGAGTCCACGGAAGTGGCGGCAGCCGCGCAGTCCCCAGCCACCCAGGGAGCCGCGAGGTCCTGGTTGGATGCGCGTACAATCCGTTAAACCCTCCAGGAGCCCACGACCGTGGCGACAGTTACGTTATTCGCAACTTCCCAGGGAGCTCGGAGGTCTCGGCCAGATGCGCGTGTATATTTCCGCTCCGCTGGATCTCTCAGGAACCCACGAAATTGGCGACAATTGCGCAGTCCGCAGCCACCCAGGGAGCCGCGAGGTCTCGTCGGGATGCGTGTCCACCTCGGCCCCGCTGAACCTCCCGTGAGCCCACGACCGTGGCGACAGTTTCGCGGTTCGGAACCGCCCAAGAACCGCGAGGTCTCCGCTGGATGTGCGCACATTTCCATTCAGCTGAACCTCCCAGGAGTCCCCGGAATTAGCTGCAGCTGCGCAGTCCGCAGGCCCAAGAATCAGCGCGGTTTCGCCTGGATGCGCGTACACCTCCGCTCCGCTGGACTTCCCAGGAACCCACGAAAGTGGCGGCAGCTTCGCAGTTCGCCGCCTCCCAGGGAGCACCGCAGTACAAGGCAGGAGGATGGGGGAGGAAGGAGAAGTATGAGTTGAGACCGCAGTGCTCTCTTCAAGATGGGATCCCAACACCGATGGGTTGGGGACAATTGGTGTCCAGCCATTCTGTCGAGTGGGACCATTCGGGCCACCCGCGCGCGATGCATCCGCGCAGCCTGGTAGCCGCCAGAAGAGGGGCCAGCGGATGATTCTGCGCAGATTATCTTGCGTAGCGGACTGCGTTGCCCCTACAATGACATAGAGCATGACGTTTGTGAACCATCGTTTGAAATAGACGTTGTGGTTCAGTTGTTTCAAAGGGACTGCAAGATCTGCTCGATGGCGACATGTGTCGGCGGTGGAAGGGCGGTAGAGCGGTAGAGCCTGTGTAGCGCAATGTTGTCCCATGGCGTTTGGAACGTTTATGCCCTCACGTATAACCGACATGGGGAGAGGAGAGGGAGAGATGGCGGGGCATTGTACCTCCCCCATTACCTCCCCCACCCCGTTCTCTTCATGGCCCCCCAAGTTCCCAAGAACATCTTGCCCCTGGGAACCTCTGGAACCTTCTATCCTCGAGCGACAGCAGCCGTTGTCGGGGGGCGATAACACTGAGATGTGCGTTCGCGGGGAGTCGCGGGATGGGTTTAGAAACGCCTGGGTTGAGAGCGGCTCGGGACAACGACGACGACGACGACCATTGACGTCGTACGAAACTATCCGGGGGCCTCCAAGCAGTGCGTATGATATTAAGGCATTGTGGTGCACGCAGGAATTGAGGTGTTGTGGTGGTCGCACACCTGTCTGCTGAAGCAAAATATTCTGCGGCGTGCGCAGGCGTTGTGGTGTACGTACACAAGCGCCATGGTGAACACAAGTGCTGTGGTGCACACGGCGGCTGTGGTGTACACTGGCACTGTGGAGTACACAAGCACTGTGGACTACACAGGAATTGCGGAGTAACTCCAGGAAGCATTTAAGAACCCCCCCCCCCCCCTCTTCCGGCAAATCGATAACCCTTCCGCACCCTGGAAGCGTTACCTGGCACCAGGAGCCCTCCTCCTCGTCCTCCTCATCCTCCTCCTCCTCCTCCTCCTCTCCTCCACCCACGAACTTCCTCCTGCCCCCTCCTCCTCCTCCTCCTCCTCCTCCTCCTCCCGCGCCCCCCTCCTTCCCTCGGGGCCCAAGGCCTGTCAGGGCCCAAGGCCTGTCAGGGCCCAATTTGTTGTGTGTCCGGGTGCTAAACCTATCGTGCGGTTATTTCGGCCCCTCGGAATATCGAATAAAAATGCGGTGCTAAGATATCGCCGGGGGGTTTCTTAAATGCTTCCTGGGGTTACATAGGCGCTGCGGTTCCCTCCAATTTTGATGCAGCAGCATCGTTGGTGTATTCCTGCATTGTAGTGTACGCAATCCTTCTGGTATTCACCGGCATTGTTGTTTATACAGGTTTTGTGGTGTATGCAGTCGTTGTGGCTCGCACGTGCATGGTGGTGCAAGCAGATGTTGTTGCAGCATTTGTAATGCACACTTGTACGATTGTGTACATAGGCATCGAGATGCACATATGTCGTGTGGTATGTACGTAGAGGCACAATTGCCCCCCCCCAAAAAAAAAAACAGTAGTACACAGTATCTTGGCCAGCAGCATTAAGAATGAAAAATATAGCTTTCATGTGAAATGTTGATTCGCTCAGGCTCCTTGCGATTTCCTGGAATTTGGCCCGTGCAGGACCCTGAAAGGGTACGCAGGCTTTTTGTGGTGCACGCAGGCACTGTGATGCACATGGTCTTTCTCTGGTGCGCACACACATGTGGCTGAAACAGCAGCAGTTTCGCACACGTGCGATGAGGTGGGGACACGTGCTGTGGTGCACAGGCGTTCCGGTGAACATCGTTGTTGAGGTATGCGCAGGCAGTGTTGTGTACACTTGCGCCGTTGTGCACATCGTGCCGCTGGTGTAGCAGCTATGGTATACAATGGCTTTGTGGTGTACTCAGTCGTTTGCTGTGTACACTGTTATACTGGCACTACGGTGAACACATACATTGTGGTGTACACAGGCATTGTGGTGTACACAGGCAATGTGATTTAAACATGCACTGTGTGGTGCACACAGACACTGTAGCGTGCACAAGCATTGTGTACGCATGCCCTGCAGCTGTGATGTAAACCAGCACTGTGGTTGTACACTGGACGAGGTGTACAGAGGCATTGCGGTTTACACGAGCATTGTTGTTCGCAGCAGCCCATGGGTGCACCAAGCATTGTGGTGTTCACGGCGCACGCAGCCATTGTGTTGTATATTGGCCCCAAAGGTCCTTCCCCGGGAAATTGTGGCGCGTACAGGCGCTACGTCCGCTGTTCGTGGCTACTCTCAGCAAGCCTCTTTCCTGTGCCTGGCTATCCCTGACATGCTAACCCTAGCTGTCCTTAGCTATCCCTAGGCATTCCCAGACGGCGCCAGCGCGACAGTGGTGCCAGTGACAGCCTTTTTCGTGGATGTGTTTGAGAAGCGCTCCCGTGGAACACCGCATACATCCTTCTCATCCTCTTCCTACTCCGCCTCATCCCCACCTCTCCGCCAACGGCTGGCAACGATCAAATGGAGGACGTCGAGGAGAGGGAGGGGTGTGTGGGGGGGCAGGAGGAGGGAGGAGGGGGTGGGAGAGGGGGACGAGGAAAAGAGGAGAAGGCGGGGGGGAAGGAGGATGGGGAGGGAGAGAAGTGGGGGGAGGAGGAGGAGGAGGAGGACGAGGAGGAGGACGAGGGGGGGAGGAGGAGGAGGAGGAGGGGAGGAGGAGGAGGAGGAGGAGGAGGAGGAGGAGGAGGAGGGCGGAGGCGGAGGAGGAGGAGGAGGAGGGAAGGGGAGGAGGTAGGAGGTCGGAGGTCGGAGGGAGGAGGGAGGAGGGCGGAGGGAGGAAGCAGGATTGAGGAGGGAGGAGGGAGGAGGGAGGAGCGAGGAGGGAGGAGGGAGGAGGGAGGAGGGAGGAGGAGGAGGAGGAGAAGGAGGAAGAAGAGGAGGAGGAGGAGGAGGGGTTCCGTTCCTACTCATGCTATTTCTCTTCCTTCTCCTCCCTCGCACAGAGAATTTTTTGGAACAGCCCAACTCCCAGGGCCCCACCCGATCTCTTCGTTTCCTCCTGCCCTTTCGATGCATGGGTATCTTGGACCTTCCACCCATCCTTTGGGGGGCCACTTTCCATCCCGAGTCTTTCCGTTGAAGGCCCCGAGCTTCGAAACCGGCCCCCACGGGCCAAAGCTGGCGACAAACGGGCTGCCTCTATTTTCGGAAGCGCAAGATGTCTGCCCATCAATCTCCCCTCTCCCGTTCCCCCCGCCCCGCACCCCCGAGGCCTCCAGAGATCTCCAGATTTCCTCGGGGCCTCCCTTCCTCAGGGGGTCCTCCGGAGGCCCCCGGCCGCTTGCAGGGCCAGAAACGCCGCAAAATTTCAATCGGCCCCTCGGACAGGCCCAGGACTGTGACATCGTGACTCTTTGTCAACGTGGACCCCTTCCCAGGGACCGCCCTTACATCCCCTTCTGTGTTTGGACGCCCCTGTGACGGCCTCCATGTAGACGAACATTGTCAATTTTATGTATTCGTGTTTTTTGGTTCACGACGCCAGGAGGGCACGGGAGCCCAGACATCCCCACACATCCGCGCCCCGCTGCCGCCGGCTCGTCCGCCGAGGCCCGCACCACCCCGTCCGCGGCAATCCTTGGGCCTGGTGGAGCCGCCCCCTCAATGCGCTGGGTGTTGCCAGAGGTGTCCCTATTTCCGGCCCAAGTATGGGTCCGAGGTTCGAGGGTCGAGGAGGAGGAAGACCTCGAAGCAGGAGGAGAAGGAGGAGGAGGAGGGGGAGGAGGAGGATGGTCAGGGGCAACGACAGGGTCGAGTTGCGAGGTTTCGGGGCGTTCTAGTCGGTTCTCGGTGGTTTTCCAGCCTCGGGATGCGTTCTGGCAGCTGCGCCTCGCGCGTTCCGGGGGTGCCCGAATCCTCCGGAGCGGATATTGGAGACCCGAGTTACGACTGAAAGCCAGATCTGGCCAGGGGCAACGACAGGAGGAGATAGGCTCGGGGGGGGGGACGCATCGATGGCCACTCGCCCATTCCTAGCCGAGGAGGGCCCGGTGGCCCGCCCCGCCCGGGAGCGTGCGGTTTCGCTGCCGGGGTCCGATCGTCGATGTGTGGGCGGTGTATCGCCGATTTCAGCTCGACGCTGCCCGCCCTCTGGGCAAACCCTATCGGGCGGGTCGGGTCGGGCGGGCGGGACACTAAACTCTGATGCGTATACAGTCTGCCTCCTTTCTCCTCCTCATCCTCCTCCACCTCCGTCTTATCCTCCTGCTCCTCCTCTCCTCCTCCTTCTCTTTCTCCTTTCATCCTCCTGTTCCTCCTCCTCCTCCTGCTCCTCCTCCTCCTCCGCTTCATCGATGATCTTCAGGACGCGTTGCAGCGCCTGCGTCGTACTGAACGGATTCGGTCGGCCCCACAGAAACCCCCCGGGAGGTGCCCACGGAACCCCGAGAGGCGCAGATGGCCTCCACAGGACCCCCCAGAAGGGCCCAAAGGGCTCCAGTCGGGAATGCCGAGGGGGGGGAGGGCTTTGGCGGTGCATGGGCGGGCCCATGACATCTTCGAAACCACATGGCCCATCTTTCAATACGCCCCCCAGCCTTCCCACATCTGCGCACACGCCTTGGGCCATGATGCGCTAATCCCCTTCTTCTTGGCACCCCTCTTCGGCGCACCTCGCGTCCCCAGGATTCCTCGAGAAGCCCTGGTGGCTTCCAGAGCGCTTCTCACGAGTCTCACAGCCCCCCCCCCACCAGATCTCCGACGATACCAGTTTTCTAATCCTGGCATCTATTCTCCATTTCAGGATCTGGGCAGGTTATCAGGCCCCTGTGCTATCAGAACGTATCCAGGACGAACAATTACCTCCAGGACGAACAAAATACCTCCGGGACTTCTGTGGCCGCGCGTGGAAGAATAATCATCGTCGGATATTTTGGACCGGGGCTCCAAAACGTCGCGCAGAGTTGGGAACACATTTGGTAACACCCGATCGTGCGCCCTCTCTGGTGAACAGTGGGTAGGGCTGCCTTAGCGCCCGGCGCGTATTCTCTCCCTCTACCTCCTCCTCTCTCTCTTTCTCTCTCTCTCTCTCTCTCTCTCTATATATATATATATATATTTATGTGTGTGTCTCTTTTTGTTTCCCTCTCTCTCTCTCTTCCATAAGAGGCATGTCCTTCCTTCGAGGTTCGGAGAGGGATGGGAGGGGACCAGGTGAGGAGGGGCAGCCTACTCGAGCAGCCTTCGAGGCGGGCAGCCTTCGGTGGACAGCCTGATTGTGGGTGTCTGCCTAGGAGAGGGGAGCACGCGTTTATGCGACGCCAGATGGTGCTTTGTGGCGTATGTATGGCATGCCGCTGGCCGCCCCGGAGTTCGGACCCCATCGTGATCATTTAGCGTTGGTACGCTCTTCCAGCGTAGCCACCGTGTTTGCTCGCAGCCCCACAGGTGAGCGACGAAGGACATCGGCTTCGTCTTCGCCGACACTGGCGCGTAAGTTGCCCGCCTAAGGCAGCGCTGAAGGGCCCTCGTCTTCGATGCGGCGTGCCGCGCTGGCGGCCCGCGTAAGCCGCGGCTTGAGGTCGCTATGCCATCTCGCGTAAGAACTGCTTCTTTTCGTCGCCCAGGTGTCGGCAACCTCGGCCATGTTCAAGCCGTGTCTTCCGTCAAGTGTTGGATGCGATTCGAGGCCGTCAGTTGTGTCGGTCCAGGGTCCTTCTCAGCTATTCTGCTGGCGGCGGGGCGTGGAACCAAGGGTGTCGCAGCTTGGGCCATCGAAAGACAGAAACGGCATGAGCATCATTTCTCTTCGTTTCACGCGGATTCCATGGATCTGCGCTGCACCCCCCTGGCAGTGCTGCTGGCGCCGCCCAGCGCCGATCCAAGAATTTCGCTCGGATGTTAGAGAAATTATGTTTATGCATTGTCTCCCCTCTAGGGGTATCGTGGCTTGGGCCATGTTTATTCACTTCTGAAGTTCTTATGGCATGCGAGCTCGGGAAAATGACATGGTGTTCCCGATCGAGCGCAGCCCGCTCTCGGCGTATCTGCTCTTTATGCGAATGGCCAGAGGCGCTCGAGACTCAACCGGCGGTGGCGCTTGCGACAAAGTGAAGTGGATCGCTTGAGGAGGAGGGCCCAGGGAAGGGAGGGGAGATGGACTACGACGAAGGCGACGACGACGACGACGACCCAAACAGAAATGCGTCGCACACATGCCGAAGTGTCGGCGGGCTTCTTTCGAACGGGATGGTGGACCTGCACACAGCAGACAATGTGCCAGCCCCTCCGCCGTCCTTAAACAAAAACACGGCCTCGTGGTCTCGGGGCGTCCCAGCAGGATCCACATGTTGTTGCAAAGCGCATTTCGTACTGCCTGTTGCATGGGACATTGCACGCATCATCCTCCTCCTCCTCCTCCTCCTCCTCCTCCTCCTCCTCCTCCTCCCCTCCTCCTCCTCCTCCCCTCCTCCTCCTCCACCCCCTCCTCCTCCCAACACGCCAGTACCCCCCACCGTCCCTGACAACACCAATGCACAGTGATCACGGGGCGTCCACGCATGATCCAGACTTTGATGCGAGGTGTACTTCGCACTGTTGTTTGCAAGGGATGGTGGGCGAGGTTCGTCATTGGCCCGGGCTTGTCGCCTGTCGGGTGGGGGAGCGGGTGTATATGCACGAGGAGCAGTGATCAAGGCACCTCAGACGCAAATTGTTTGACTCATTCCCACCCGCCCTCCAACCACATCAGTAGCCCCCGAGTCTCAGCATGTCGCCTGGGCGCGCCACGCATGTCATGTGTGCCACGGGTACAAGTGCACCAGGCACCCCAGAGGCCGAAGCGTTCCACGCGCGCCAGGTACGCCAGGGAATCACGCGGAGGACACCTGCAGGGCATCGCAGGCAGGTCCCCAGAAGCTTTGCGCAGACGGGACCGTTGCAGCGCACATCGTGTTCGGCATCGTATTCGGATAGGGATGGCGTGCATGCGCGCAGCTGTCGAACTACAAATTGACAGGCGTTGGCGGGCTTGCGTGCAGCAGGTAATGTGTCGGCACCCCCGCCTTCCATGTCAAATTCCAGTGCAGAGTGATCGCGGGGTCCCCGCACATGGTCCAGATGTCGTCGGAGAGTGTATCTGCTGTTGTTTCTTGACAGGCATGGTTGGCCTGAGCGCAGCAAACAATGTGCTGGCACCCTCGCCGCCCATGTCAAAAACGAATGCCAAGTGGTCGCGGGGCCCCCGCGAATGTCTTGAGATTTGGATGCAAAGTGTATTCTTCACGTTTCGCTTATCCCCACCAGCGCAGATGGCTACCTGGCTGGACGGGCTCTCGCGCCGTGGCCCTCGGCCGCTGGACGCCACCCCTCGTCCGTGGGCCAGGATTCGCTACGAGGTGCGTCTCTGTCGCGGCCAGGGTTTTGCCGACCTGGCGCTCCCTGGATGGAGGGCATTCCCCCCAGCACCGGGCCCGACGTCTTATCGACGGCCGCACGCCTACGTGGAAGGGGGCGCGCGGCACCGCATGCCTGTCCCGATGGGTTGCTGCAGAGACGTTCGGCGAGGCCGTTGAGTGACGCCGTTGCAGTGTGGTTTTTCGCGAATTCACAGCCACTTTGGCCTGCTATCTGGCCTCGCCTGTTCCTCGCGGGCGACGACTCGCACTTCCTGGACTTCGTTGTTCTCGTCGTCTGAGCTGCGTCGTTGTTCGCCACCGCCGTTCCATCTGCATTTCTGCCCGCCGCTAGTTCGCTGCGCGTGTTCGGCTTTCTCTTAGGCCGTAATTTAGATCGTAGCGTTGTTGCTTCGCTTCTTGACGGCGCGCAGTTGCTCTGTGTCGCTCGCGAGCAACAAGAATCCCCACCGGCCAAAAAACGCTGCTCTCTTGATGTCTCTCTTTTATTCTCTCCCGTGTGCAATGTATGCTCCTGCTTGTTAGCTGTAGCTTTGGACGGCGCGCGGCCCTTCCGTTTGCGCTCGCGAACAGCAAATCCCCACCAGCCCAGTCGGAAACCCTGCCGATGAGAGTTGACGGGGAAAAGGAACGAATTTTCACATACAGTGGAACGAAGCGGGCAACAAAGGTGAACGTAGAGATCTCTGGGAGCGAGGGATTGGCCTTGGAGGGCTTCTTCGCCCCATCCTTGGGGCTTTCATGGGGGCGAAGGAAAGAGCAGAAGGAGGAGGAGAACGACGACGACCGCGACGTCGAGGAATACGAGCAAGAGGAGAAGGAACACGATGAGGGCAGTGGCGAGGACGACGAAAAGGAGGACAACGATGACGAGGATGTATTTAAGCCCTCTTGGGATTTTTGATTGGGGGATCTCGGGGTTCCCCTGAGGTTTTTTTCCGGGGGAGGTCTTTGGACCTTCTTGAAAGGGCCTCGTGAGCCTATCGTGGAGGGCGCTGGTGAACGTGGGGAGGTCGTGAAGTTTGGCGCCCCCTTTGGGGCCATCCACATCGCATTTCGGGGCCCTCTTCTGGCGCTCCTGGGCCGTTTTTGAGCACGCTTGGGGCCGTCTAGGGGTCTATTGGGCCTTTCTTGGGCCTCTCGTTGGCCATTTCGGGGCCGTCTTGAAGCCCCAAAGGCGCATCGGAAACAAAATGGCGACAATGCGTACGACATTGATTTCCGCTACGTTGTTAAAGGCGTTTAACTTTTCGGGTGGTCACGAGGGGTCTCCGAAAGCACTTGGAACCGTCTTGTGGCTCTCGTTGGGCGTCTTAAAAAATGTCGGGAATTAGACTGAACCATTGTAGGCTATCCGGAGCCGCCTTGGAGGCCATCTTGGAGCACCGGAGGCCTTATTGGAGCCATCTTGAGGCCCCTAACCGAACGCAAGCCTTCCAAAAAGACTTCACAGAGGGGGGAAGTAAACCTCCCCGAATGGACGAGGGTTTTGGGAAGAGGAACTCAAGAACCCGCTAGACAACCGAAAGAGCTGATGATATTTTGGATTGCATGTCCGTCGGCCCATCACGCCACCGTGACTGAGTTGCGGATCTGAAGTTGATTTGGATGTTCATTGGGATCGCGTGGGAGGCCTCTCGGGGGCCTCCTGGAGGCAGTTTGGACGCCTCTTGGGGGCTGGGGGGCGTCTGGGGGTCTTTTTGGGGTTTCTTGGGGGCATTTCGGGGTCCCTTGGGGCCCTCTTGGGGCTTCTTGGGGTTCTCTTGGGAGCCTCTTGGGGCCCCCTGGGCGCCTCTTGGGGCCTCTTCGAGGTCTCTTGGGGCGGAAAACTCTGATTTTCTGATCCTGTTCCCTCTCTGGGGCCCCTGTTGGGGCCGTCTTTGGGCCCTCTTGGGCCGTCTTGGGCACCTCTTCTACCGACTCGGGACGCTCTTCGGCAGTCTTGGGGATCCCTTGGAGGCCTCTTGGGCCGTTTTGGGGTGGTCTTGGGTACCTCTTGGGCCGTGTTGGAACGTCGGAGAGCCGAGACGTCGAGAGCACCAAAATCTTTCAAACACCTAAGGCCACTCAGTGATTGTTGCCTCTTGGGGCTTCCTTGGGAGGCATCTTGGAGACCTCCTTGGGCGTCTTGGACGCATCTTGGGCCGTCTGGGGGCCATCTCGGGCATCTTGGGCCGATGGTTCGGGGATTCGGAGCCCTCTTGGACCGCTTTCGGGGCCTCTTGTGGCCCTCTTGGCCCGTCTTGGGGCCGCCTTGAACCAGGACAAATTCACGCGCCACGACTTCCCGGAGCCCAGGGGGAGAGCGACACGCCCCAGGGGGGCACCCGGCAAGCACCGCCGAATTTTGGAATTATGGGCCTGGGCCCCTTAAAGATCTGTGTGTCCGAGATGGGGTCGGAGGATCGCTCCGCATCGACGATGCATCGGCGATGCGGCTCGATGCGGAGCCCGATCTTCACGCCGACGGCACTGATGCATCGGCGATGTCGTCGATGCATCGCCGATGCATCGCCGATGCATTGCCGATGTGTCGCCGATGCATCGCCGATGCGGTGCAATCCTCCGACCCCACCTGCTCCGACACCATGTAGAAGGCCCCCTAAAAGACCCTTCAGGAGTGAGGATTGAAGCGTAGAGGACCACGCAAAGGACCTGAGGACACGCCCACATCCGTGCCCCCCGAGACACAGTGGCGGGCTCTTTTTTGATAAGGGGTGATGGTACGGGGCGGGGGTCGAGGTGGGTCCGGGTTCGCTGCCAGTCGGGTAAACAAACATTAGGTAATGAAGCGGGAGCAATGATCTGGTTGACCCCAAAAGGGGTCCATCGACAAGGGGATGGTGCAATAGATTTGTGGGGTTGCAATCGAATTGGGGCGCGCAATACATTCCAATGCGCAGATGGATTGCTGGGGTTTCGCGTGCTACACATTAGATGCAATGCAATTCAATCCATTTCTCTGGCGCAATACATTCGCAAAACGATTGCCCCAAATCTATTGCACCAACCCCTTTCAGCTGGACCCTTTGTGGGTCACGAGGAATTGATCAGGCTGCCAAAAGGAACTCCGACCCGCCCTCTCGCCAGATGAATAGCACCCGAGACTGGTCAACGTATGGACATCGATGGACGTCGATGGGGAACCAATGCTGACGCCAGGTGCGCGTTGCTCGCCAGGTCCGCCAGATCCAGATGTCCCAGGGGAACGTGGCGGAATCTCGCCAGGCCCATCCAGCGCACGATGCGGCAACGGGAGACAACGTGGCGAAACCTTTTCGGACCCATGAAAGTCTTTCGATGCAGAAGTAAGAAGCTCTAAGTGCAAACGCTGGTTGGAGAGATACGGGTGGCTTCGATTGGTGCATCTGCAGACAAGACCACTTAGCCTTCATGGCATTGGGTGTCGTAACTTTGGCGTCATTCTCCTTAACTAATCGTAGACGCTTTGCGTAACGCCAACAGCCCATCCAGAAACGATGCCCAGGCGAGTTGCCCTGATCAGGCATATGGGGGAGCACGCAGTGGAAAAAACACGAAGCTAGGAAGCCGTCAACTTTAAGGGTAGCTCTTTGGGAGATGTTATATAGAATCGGGATTATAGCTCGCGCGCCGTTGCCTTTGGCTCAAGGCACGCGCGCCCTATTTGCCCGGACACTGCGAGTGTTCGCTATGTGCGGGAAAGATCATTACATCGATCTTATCCTATCTTACCCGTCCATTCTTCTTACTGAACAACCTCAGTACGATACCGGACGCTATTTGCCATTCGCTCTCCATGGAATCGGATGTTATTTGACTTACCATAGTCACTTCAGACTTGGTAGCGGAGCTGGCCGCACTCTCGTGTGGTCAGCTCTTGCTCTTCTTATCCTCGCGCTATACGGCACGATCTTCGTGACCAACTACCACCCTGCGCCACCACTCCCAGTACATTTACGAGGATTAATTCAAGAGCAAGAAGCAACACGAGAGGTACGGCGTCTAGACAACAACATTGGTACCATATACGCTTCATCACTGCGATACTACCAACCGCTCGGCCACGAGCCAAAAGCGCAGCACTTGAAGCATAGTCGGGGAGACCCGCAAGATAAAGCGCCTCGAAGACTTGACAAGGCGCTACCCCAGCGCGGTAACGCGCCTAATAACCACCCCTATCTGCACAGCCTTGGGCTGGTTATCTTCGCCATCATATGGTCCGCGCTGGGGGCAGCAATCGGACACATGCGCCGTGGAGATAACAGCACCGATGGGCAAACACATGGCCCATACTGGGACCCTCAAGGCAACGTACCTTTCCGCGAGTACGTTTATGAGGTCAACGCGTGGCTCAACGTCACAACTGGGCGCATGACGCCACAGGCCCAAGCGGCCGCCATACAACGCGGCCTGGGTGGCCTAGCGAGGACACTCGCCATGAGGGTACCACCTGACATTATAAACTACGGCGCGGACATCGATGGTGTCCCAACCGACCGAGCCATGCAACTCTTACAGCCACTCAACCACCAAATGCCCCGACACACAACAACAGTATGATGAGCTGCTGGAGAGGATGCGTTCGATAGGCCATCTGTCAGAACGATCTCCTGGTAACATAGGATCAGTGTTTGGAAGGGGAAGGGGATCTGGTAGTGGGAATCTCTACACTACCTTAACCACTGAAGCCCAGCCTGGAAACGGGCCCTCAAGCATATGGGCCGACGATCCTGGAGAGTCTACTGCCCTACTAGCAGGGGGCCGACCACAACCAAGCTGGGCATCCAGCCCTCCTCCCAGAGAACCTCAACCACACCGCTCCTTATGGGGTGAAGCAAACCCCCTAACCGACGGTGCATCCACCTACCTGGGAGACGACGATTTCGACTCCGGCACCGACACCGATACTATATCATCAGACGGTGTTGAACCTTTAGATTGGTCGGATATCATGAACATGGAAAGTGGCAATCAGCGTGCCGAACACCTGTTTTGGTTATTACAACAGGCAAAGCGGAGGTGGAGGAGGTTCACACGAAAACCTGTGCGTCGTGTTAGGAGGAGGATACGGAGGAGTTCCAAAGGAAAAGGTAAAGGCAAACGGGGTCGTCGTAGGTTGAATGGACGAGGCGTCACGGCCTTCCTCTAGAGGCTCTCAGATGACCAGTATGATGAGATATTTTTCGGGGGAAAAGGCCGCGGCAAAGGCCGTAGAGATACCTCAGGCAAAGGCAAAGGTGGGCGGGGGAACCCGCGAGGTAGAGGCGGCCAGATCCTAAAGTGCCATGAGTGTGATAGTACCGATCATCTTGTGAAAGATTGCCCAGCGAAGGGAAATGGAAAGGGCAGATCAACCGGAGTCCATTTCAGTTCAAGTGAACCAGTTATTGAATATCTGAGCCTCCAAGAATTTGAGGCCATGGAGCAGCTATTTTTCACTTGGGTCAGCAGCATGGACACCTTGGATGAGATCGAGGCGTGCGGCCGCGGACTGTACGCGTACTACCTCGAGTACCTCCGCAGGTTTGTTGCCGGCAACTTCGAGCTGACGCCTGTGGAACATGGAACGCCGGGAAGCCAGCTTTTATCCTTCTTTGATTGGATGTTCGGTAACCCAGGCAACATCATGGCCTATGAGAGCAGTGAAGAAGATGACACTGTTCAAGCCTCGCCTTCAGAGGTTGATCGCAACCTCCAACCTCAACCCGACCTCATGCCTGGAAACAGGCCTACCCCTACATATCCTCCCAACTACGCTGATCTGATAGAAATGGAGTCTCAAACGTTCGTGGCGGGCGGGCCAGGGGACCCATTTATACCCCCTGGCTCGCTTGCCCCAGGTGAGTACGGACCACGCGCACTACTGCAGGCCCTCATGAGGATGCACGAGGTATTGGTCATAGCATATCCCGAGAGTCAAGAGAGCATCGAAGCTGGCCAAATGATGCTACAGGACACTGATGCCTGTGACGACTCGGAACTAGTGCTTGCGGCCCTGACTCTCATTGATAGCGTGCACCCTGAGGACGTGCAGCGGCATGTGTGGTACTCCAGAGGGAGATGGCGCCAGGCCCTTGAAAGGGCCATCGCCATGCGCGGCCAGGCTCTTCCCCCGCCAGGATGGGGTCTCCCGGCGGCGGGATTGTGGCCCAACCACACGGCCATGCGTAATATTGCCGGGCAGCCTGTGCTCGGCAACGAGCCTGAGCCGACAACCGTACCGCCTGCGCCGGGACAGCCAAGCGATGCTGAAACGCCGGTTACGCAGGGAAACCTGCCCGTCCCGGCTGGACCGATGACCGTCGTCATTGGCAATCCTACATCAGAAGATGAAGAGGGCGATGGATGTGGGCTGTGCGAGGACGAGACCACAATACTCATCATGGAGGTCAACGGTGAAGAAGAAGTGGACTTCAGTCCCGACGCGCCCGACACACCACCACCGGCGCAAGAGCCAATTGCGCCGGGCTCCAGTCAGCAGGGAGACCTGCCCATGCTGGATGATCCGCCTGGGATCTCGCAGGAGGCCCCGCCGGCTCCCGCTCAGGCTACATCAGCAGCCTCATCTGATGAGCACGCCAGGAGGTCTCGCTCTCACCCGCGCCTCAGGGAATAACCTCATCCGCAAGCACGGCTCCCTCGCGAATGGAGGCAAGCAGGCCCGAAGGAGCATGCTGCTCGGCGGGGGGGTCAATTGCTTCCCTACAATGACCCTAGGCGTCAGAAGGGTGAGCATTCGGCCTTCGGAAAGGGCAACCCAGCCTACCGAGCTGCCGAAGGCAAGTCCATACGAGGTGGATACCAGCTCGCGACGAATATTCGTCGTCCTGATATACAAGAGTACGGACGCAGCTGCGAAATATTATTGCAGCACGCAAATTGTACAGACCTAATGCAGTTTGTGGACCGTGCTCAGAGCCACTTCAGGAGCATAGGCCTGGATGCCCTGTGGGGCTCAACGAGAGTTTGGGCCCGAATAGAGGCCGCACTCCTCATAAGGAGGGCCATCCACCGCTGATTCCGATGACTCAAGACGAGATCGCAGAGATCAGCCGTCGTCTCGGGATCACAGTTCATATGAGGCCTAAGGCCGAGGAAGTTCAGCCTCCTCCGGCTCCGAGAGGACTGGTGCCTATGACCCAGGAAGAAAAAGGTGCGCTCTTCAGCCTTCCTGGGATGCGAGGAAACTCGCCAGGCGTTTCCAGTCAGTCCCAACGGCCAGAAATGATGGATGACGATGAACAGAGGGCCCAGCGAGCTGCAGCAGATGAGGAACGCAGACGAATAGCAGAGGAACGCACCCGCGAGGCAACTCGCCAGATGCTGATGGACTCCCAAATGATCTATATGAAGGGGGCGAAGAAGCCCCCACTCCCACTCCAACCAAAGGCTAAGAGCGAAACTCCAGCGCCGAAGTCGCCTTCGGAGAAGAGACCGACAACAACAGCTCGCTCTGAGGATCTTGGGTCAGATGTGCAGATGGAGGTGCCTCGTTCTAAAACGCCGAGATCGCCGACTAGAGCAACTCCAGCACAAGGATCCGACCCCAAGGAGCCACCTCAGGACCCCGTGGAGGTACGGAGGCGCCCGCCTAGCCGGAGCGGATCCATCGCCGGCAAGGCTAAAGCCTTCGAGCGTGCGGGGTTTACCCTTGCGCCGGCCGCGCCTGCGGCGGCTCGCTCCAAGAGGTCTGAGGAAGGTGCTCTGTCTAGGGGCACCTGGGTGCCTAAGATTAGGGGCAGTGCCGGCCGAGAGTCACCGCGGGGAAACCCGCCAGGCGCTGCAGCTGCAGCTTCTTCCTCTTCAGGAGCCGCAGCCTCTTCGGCGACAGAGTCTCCTGTGCCGGGAAACTGGCCCGAGGACCAGTTGCACCACCCAGGGGATACGTCCTTCACTAGTGGGAGTCAGGCCGTGATCAATGACAGACTTGCCCTTCGGAAGCCTCCACCGATACGCTCGGTGGATGAGGCATTCATGGAACGATGCAGGCAAGGAAACATTATCCCGAATAAGAATCATACCCTCAAGCAACTGAGTAAATGTCTCAGTCGGATATGCAGACACGCGCCTGATAGACCACACAACCCTGTGTGGAGCCTGACTACATTCGACGATCACGATGGCTGGATTAACCTCGTAGAGCTCGTAATTGAGTTTCCGCGGCACAACGGACGAACGAGACAGGGCGGGTACAATCCCAAACAGGACGAGGCCAAAGTCATCACCGCGAACTTCTACGGCCGAACGGTGGACGAGATGGCTGCCATCATGATGGAGATTGTTCATGTCCGCGAACCAGACGGTGAAGAGAAACAACGCCTTCAGTTCAAGGTGTTAGTGCGGGATTCTGGTAAGCCCGACATCTTCATCCGTGCCTCTCAAGGGCACTCGTGGACGCTGAAGGCTCCATGGTCGTTGTACAGGTATTTTGTGCTACACGACAACCCTGCCGGGAGATCGGCCCCATGCCCCGAGGTTGCCATGCGTGGCACTCGATGGGAAGCCTTCGAAGGCATCATGTGGCATGGCCTCTCTTGTCGTTCAGAACACAATTCGAAGAAAAGAGGGTCAGGCCGGTCGCACATCCACTTTGTACCGACGGTTTGCCGTCGCAGTGTGAAAAGTGGGTGGGACCCCGAGTCCATTCTCGTCATTTTTGTGGACTGGCCTCAGGCCCTGAAGGACGGAATAAAATTTTGTTGGTCTGACAATGGCGTCCTTCTATCCGAGGGAAAAGACGGTATCGTTGAACCGTGCTACATCTCCCACGTGGAAGACCTCACCACGGGGAAGCAATGGCGCAACCCAGAATATCTGGCCGATCATACGGCACGCGTCTCCACCGCTCTGATGTCGGCCCCGAATAGGTGGACTGATGTGGGCAGTGCTAGCGTCAAGAACCAGTGGTCTCGTGACCAAGAGGGCATTGATCCTCCCATGGTCTACGGTCACAGAGAAGTTGGAGACCACTACAGCCCCACTACGTTGGGAAACCAGCCGGAAGTCCACCAGATCTTCATGATCACCGAGAGTGAGGGTGGAAGCGCGGCTCCAGGCCGGGCTCCAAGCCAAGGGCCTAGTGCCATATCTTGGCAGGTCCTTAGCACCTCAGATCTGGACCAGATCGCGGCCGCTCTAAATCTTGAGCAGGTGGAGCAATTGGCGGACAGACTGTGCCAGCAAGACCCCTGGGCCGCTGGCCAGGGAGCCATGTCCGCCATGGTGACGCGTAATCGTCAGGCCATGCAGGGAAACCTGCCCGTCAGTGGACTCCGACATGATACACCCGAACCGCAGGGAGACCCGCAGACGTTCGGCCGCATCTTCGGAGAGCCTGCTCGATTTGAGCAGATGCCTGGGAGCCCCTCACATAGCATGCACACACCGAGGGGCATGACCCCAGCGGCGACGCCACCAGCACAGTCTCCGTTCGGGACTCCTGGTCGCTCTGCCACGAATGGCACTCTCATGGAGAGGATCGCCGTGGCCAGAGCTGAGCATGGCACAGCTCTCCTGAACATGATGCCGCCTGGCACGCCAACGAGTCAGCAGGGAAACCTGCCCGGCACTCCAAGTCACCACCGACCATTTGCTGGCCAACCTACTGTTGCTGGAGTGCCTGATGACTACCGTGCAAGGGTGGCAGCTGCGGTGCAACAGGTGCAGAGTCACAACCTGCCCCACCCGAGTGGTCAAAGGTGGAGGCCGGCCTGGTCCTGGGAGCCAGAAGGCCCCAATCCACGGGATCCTGCTCGGCAGCGAGCCTTCATCCCAGCCTTCGATGCTCACCCGAGCATGGCCCAGGGCCAGAGGCCAGCGCCAGCACGTATGGATCCGCCACTGTACCCTGATGGGTCTAGAGTCCCGAACAGGCTTGTTCGCGAGATGGCGGATCAGTTCCATAGCCTCACGAATGCGCGCTGCAGCGATCAGTGCATGCGTCCGCACATGGTCTTCATGCCCGCGCCGACGACGCCAGATGTGGCCGTCCAACCCACTGCCCATTCGATCTCATCAGGCAGTAGGGGTGTGCCTGACTATATCAGGCAGACGTGCCACACCCAACAGGCGCGTTTTAGGCGCAGGCAGGCCGTGCAGAGCGCGCGTGACCAATCACGTGCAGCTGCGCTTGAGGTCGTGAGGAACAGAGGCTCACCCATGCGAGGAAACTCGCCCGCTGTGACGCCTGCTGCCTCCGCAACGACAGTTCCTCCAGCCGTGGCTGCCGTAGCGCCGGAGGTGCTGGATCCCGCAGGGAATCCTCCAGCGGCCTTCGTGGACTCCGAGACGGTCCTGGAGAGACAGCGGCGGGTGTACCCCAGAGCGGCAGATGTAGAAGTATTCACTGGGATGGAAGACACCTGCGCGGCATGCCTCGAGGAGTTTCAGCCGAGGGAAAGCGTTTACCGCTTGAGGTGTAACCACCTATTCCACGAGGTGTGCTGGAACTCAAATGTGGTGGGCCATTTTGCCAATCGGCGCGAGGGAGACCCTCGGCAACCACCATGTGCTATTTGCCGAGCGCCTGGCAGTATAGCGTCATCATTTCCATGGACCAACTCCCACACTCAGGCTCCTGAGCAAGCAGCGAGGGAGCTGCGGGAGTTGAGGAGCACGGTGGAGGAGGTGACAGCCAGGATGCTGGACAGGCAGACAGCTCAGCCCCAGCAGCAGGGAGACCTGCCGGAGGAGGTGAGGCCGCCGATGGAGACGGGATACCACGACCAGCTTATCCCGATGACGGCGCCTCAGCAGGGAAACCTGCCTGACGCTCCACCTGTCGGACAGGTGGCTCCTCAAATGTCTCCCCAGAGCGGGGGCGGGGCAGAGTTGGCACTGGGCCCTGAACAGCTGCGTGAGTTGCGTGTTCGGCATTTCCAGACCCAGATGGATAATGCGCACACAACGTTCATGCTGGACGCCGGCAATCCTGAGACTGAGAGTGCTTCGTTTGATCTCTCAGATTCCTCAGTGGCGACAGCGGCAACAGCAGTCAAGGCCGTCGAGCTCTCAGCTACGAACAAGGAGTTCGATGAGTGGCTGCAGTACAGGGATCACCTCACGAATGAGGGGTTGCAGGACATCACCCTTCATTCGTATCTGACGCTGACAAGACGCACCACCCGCGAGCAGTATACGAGCATACGCGACGAGTATGCCAACCGGCAGGGGGAGCAGGGCGCTCAGGCTCAGAACGTGTCGCACTTCCAGTACATCGACTTGGCACGTATGGCCGAAGGCAGGCCGGGTGCCAGTACAACGCGGGGAAGCCCGCAAGGGAGTGCGACCGAATTGCCCGGGAAACCCGCCAGATGGCCCAGCTGGCACTTCAGATACAGTGCACATCAAGCAGCCTAGTAAGACTTCCCTGGAGGATGGTGGTAACTCTATCCTCATCGATGTAGGCTCGAAGATCAGCATAATGGGGAAGAATGCGAGCCGCAAGTTCGTCCAGGCTGCTGAGGCACATGGTCTATCTTGTACGTTTGAACCCCGTTCTCGTCTGAACATCAACGGGGTGGGTGAGGGGTCGGCCCCAGCGGATACCGTAGGCACTTTCAGTATTGCCTGCGAGTACCAAGGCTCGACCCAGCTCGATTCGTACCAGACGAACATTGTGTCAGGCTGTGGCAAGGACCTGCCAGCCATCCTGGGCCTCGACAGTATGCAGGACAAGCGCACTATCATTGTGCTCGAACGAGGCCAGGAAAAGCTGATATTCCCTGGGAAGGGACAGGTCAAGATGGAACTCCCCGAGGGCTCCAAGATCATGCCGACGACGAAGTTGCCATCAGGGCATCTGTCGATCAGGCGTGATCGATTCGGAGCTGCGGGGCGACCCGCCTCGAGCGCAAGCAGCACGTCGTTCCAGACGGTGCTGGCAGGCGAGCCGACCCCGGCGCAGGAGCGCAAGCAATTGCAGGGAAACCTGCCTCAGGGGTTGCTGGAGACGCTCGCCAAAGCGACGATGAGAGGCGACAGCATCGACGATCTGGAGACGTTCGATTGCTTCGTAGCCAGGACACTGGCCCAGCATGGTGGACGTGTACCCATGGCCGCTGTACGGCCCCGCCGGAAGATAGTGATGGGGTACACGAACCATGAGCTGCAGACGGTCAACGACGCGAGGTCGAAAGGCCTGTTGAAGCAGTTGATGGATAATCCATCTACGCTGGCTACTTTTGCTGAGCAATCCGCCTCTGAGGCCACGGCGCGCTGCAGCGCTGAGCTCCAGCATCTGAGGGAAGCCCAGATGCTGGCAGACGTTGCAGGCGCGTCTTCTTTATCTTGAAGATGGCAGGGCGACGCTGCCCCCTCGTCGTCTTGCCTGATGGCCGAAAGGCCATGGGGTAACAAGGACAGCAGGGCAACCTGCCTTAGTAAAAGTGCTTTTTTCCTTGAAGATGCGAGAGAGGCTTGCGTCGACCTCCGCGCCCGAGGTTATATCTGTGATCGTATTTCCCACAACGAGCTTATGACGACTGTGGGCACAGATTACCTGGGTGCGGTGATCCGTGGAGATAACGCTCTAATATGGATTAGTACCCCGGGTGACTGGCATGTACGAACTCCAGGGAAAAGAATGGCCCCACACTGGTCACGTATCCAAAACCTTTTGATGAAAGCCAGGAAGCTCCGTATACAAATCATAATATTTGGTCCCCCCAGGATACGTTTGGAAGTTATCCCCAGTACGTGATACTCTGGAAGATCTTAAATTGTCAGTGGTACGGATGCTTTTCTGTCATTTCGGTATTCGGTTCAATATGCAAGACAGTACACCGAGTGGTACTTATGTGCAGGTAGCAACATCAATACCGATCAGCTCTAAGTTGCGGGCATGTGCGTGTAAATTGGCGATTCCACAACATGTGTTGGATTGGTACGGCCAAACGGTACGTCATGCTGAATGGCGAGCTCAGACTCGCACTACACTCATCCGTCACCTCAACGACAAAATCCTGGGTAGCACCACCACGCACGGAAACGTGCCTATATACTTGAACACCTATAAACGTACGGACCACAACATCCATCACTATGTGATTACCAACAAAGGAGGACCGAAATGGTCTGATGCTATCCGACGTGTAACAATTAACCTGGATACCAATACGGTCATTCAGGATATTGCAGTAGCCGATCAACCAACAGGATAAGATTGGCATGCGCCACTACCTGCAGGGGTTGCCAACATCAGCACACGGCTGTACTGGCAACCCGAGGAACCGGTCTTGCTCGGAAACGAGCCTACTCAATCACCACAGAAACCTAAACGCGTCATCATAGATGACTGTCCTTCCCCCCTCCCGACTCTGGCGATTGACGCATGTACCCACTCAACAACGACGATGGGCACACAGACCGGGGAACAAGACGAGCATGTCTTACCTACGGAGTCGCGTATCAAGCAGAAGGAAAGGCTCAAAGCCGAAAAGGAAGCAGGCATCAAGCCTCGCCGCATTAAAAAGCACGTTGAAGACGGAAACGACGATTGCGGTGACGACTTGTCGGGACTCGGACAGGATTTTATGGCGACCTGGAGCACCGAAGTCCCTGTGGAGCTAATAAGCTCCGATGAGGACGACGACCTGTTCCTTGCCCTCCCCGCATCTATGCCCGACACACACGCTGACGTATATAGCATAGTAGCTACTCTATGCTATGGTCACAATAACTGCGTGGATATGTTGGAGCTTTGCGGAGGCGAGGGTGGCATCTCAGAGCTCGCCTTCTCAAGGGGTCTCTCGTCAGGAGGCAACTTAGACAAGACTACATGTGTCGACCTGGGAGATCCCTCGGTGCAGCGAGCTGTAGATCACTTCTTCGCAATATACTACGTACGAGTTGCCATACTACAGCCCAGTTGCCGCACCACAGGACCACCATCCTACTACAACTACAAAGTCAACCACAATACTTGGGAACAGCACCACAAATAAGATTTACCACACATACCTTATTGTGGTAAAATTGCTCTTACTCAAGATAACGCACGGAGCGAGACGAGACGATTCTTAAACCCTTTGAGCGACTCAAATGCAGCGGTCAGCATGCGCGCGCACAACCGCGCAACAGAGAGCTTTCACTGGCACAAAAATACACTCGACGACTGCAGTCGGCCTTTGTGGAAGCCGTCTATTTGGCGAAAGCCATTGACACCACGCGCGGAGACGCGCCTACACGTACTGCATATGCTTACCCTGCCGACCTTCCTGATCAAGCTGAACCAGGAGAAGGTATGAGACGCATTGGCGATCGTATCATCCCAAAAGTGGCTACATGCCCAGCATGCATCGACAATGTCCGAAAGCACAGTCCTAGCCACAACATAGACCCTACACAGTGTAAGTATCATGACTCTATCTCTGTATATTGGTCATGTCCTGCATGCCAAAGGGATCTTACGAGAAGCAACGGTGTTAAGAACCACCTCGATACGGAACCCGGTAAATGTCGTTTCGCTGAACTGTTTAAACTTCCAGATGATCATGATCCCGAAGGCAAGAATGTGCCAGCTTGGTGGAAACCTTTACCCAAACCTGGTGAGGGCCAAGCTTCCGCATCAGGTGGCCGCCAAGGCGCACGCGCCAGGCCACCGTGACCACGATCCTTCCGGAACGCTGATCCTACATCTGGCGCCAGCAGTTACGACATGCTACGAGACGCGCCCGAGCGTGGAAACACGCCTTCTGCGTCTTCTGGCGAAACGCCACAGGTAGCAGCCCGCCGCGGCCGCCTACAAGGCGCACCACCACCACCAGATGCAGTAGACGAAGGAGACCGACTGCGGAGAGCTACAAGGAACCCTCTTGACTCGACTGGCTCGGGGGCTCCACGACTACTCGACTGGGCGAGATTTGATATCCAACACAGTCTGCAAAATCTCCGTAGTCACGAACCTCATGTCGTTAAAAAGGAACTCCGTAAACTGCACCTACGGTGGTACCATGCGAAGGAACCCAAGATGAGGCTAATCCTAGACAAAGTGGGACTGGACAACGTTCCTCTAAATATGATCAAAGAAGTTTGTGACACCTGTCGGGAATGTAGAGCATGGGAACGTCCAGGAAATTCAACACTACCTTCGGTAAGCCTTCCTGGAAATTGGCTCGATGAAGGTGACATGGATCGCATGTTTGACAAGAAACGGACCATATTTCACACTATGGACCGTTGTATTCGCCTGGCAGCAGGCCAAGAGATCTCCGACAGAGAACGTGACACTATACTCGACGCCCACCACTATTGCTGGACTGTCTATCATGAACCCTTCAAAGTCTTGTACTCAGATGGAGAAGGCGCCCTGAACAATGATACTGCCAAGGCCATGATGGCGAACAAGGGTACAACACTCCGTATCCGAGCGCCTGGCCAACGCGCGACTTCGATCGAGTCGTGAAACGGTATTCTCAGGGGCGTGTTCTCCACATGATTGAGGAAGAACTGAACAGACACAACATCCCTGTTGTATTCGCTAGAGTATTGGCTGAAGGCATCTTCGTGACCAACGCCTTCACGCTTTACAACGGAGTATCGCCATACCAAGCACACACTGGACGACAGCCCTCTTTTCTTCCTGACCTCGACACCCTTGACTTCCCTAAGGGACCCCAGACGTCAGGTCATGAACGAGAACGTCGCGTGAGGGAAGTTAGCCTAGAAACAATAATTCAAGCCACGGCTGTGGCCAAGACACATCGTGCTCTCAGGGCTAAAACAGTTCCAGATGGTGCTCGCCTTTACACAGCAGGGGATCTGGTCGACTACCATCGACGCACTGCCACTATGGACGATCATGGAGGCTGGAATGGCCCATTTCCTGTGATCCGTAACGTGCCTGAAAGAGGACACACCGTTGTCAAGGCAGGATCTCGTGAGGTAATTGTAAAGTATCCTGATGCTCGTCGCACGCTATACATCGAATGCCTCCTTACACGGGAACTTGGCATGGACAACGTGGCCATGCAGACCGCCCTTACGTATGTGGCACACCTCAGTGCAGGGAAACCTGCCAAAGTCTTCGGCTACATTCCAGACTATAAGGGAAACCTCAACCTTTCAGACGACAGCAAGTTTCACCCGCGCGTACATCTTGCACTGCAAAATCTCGTGCGAAACTATTTCCGAGTTGAACACGTAGTAGCAGTTAGATTGGCCAAGAGTGTGTCTTATCTACCTGCAGTAAAGTACGCCACCGGGTCTACGCTGATCCACTACGATAACGACGTCAACCCAGCCTTCCACTATTATGAGTGTGTGGGCACTGGCCTGAACATCTTTCAAATCATTGGTAGCACTCACTCCAGACTCATCCAATGCTTGACATCACATGTTCCTTCCTTAGGATGTCATGACGACCTGGCCAAGTATCAGCACTCGGGCACCACGTCTGGAGAACACGACCCGCCTGGAGACAGGCCTCCACCAGACACCCCAGGTGCTGCATCACCGAGTGAAGGCCGTCTGTTCACAATCTACGAAGAAAATGAGGAACATGATATAGGAACTATGATGCTGGAGGAGTGGTACGATGAGCTACGTATGGACCTTCATCCCATGACGATCACCGACGATCATCTTTACTACGTCCCAGCAACCATGCTGCCCGACCAATGTGCTCTGGTTTCAGCATCCGTGGACGACGAAGATATCGTAGTGTCAGAAACGCTCGGAGACGAGCCTGAACCACAAGACCCTTGTCTTGTCTCTCTATGCTCAACTACACGTGACGAGGGTTATTCTCTTGACAGTGATGAACCTGGTCCTTATGTTGAGTTCTGTTTTACGCCAGAAATGTCAAAGATAGTGTTGGACCAGACTCAACTTGCACAGCTCGACACTGGCATGGTCGCAACGATGAGAGTATACGTATCCTCGGCTGCTAAACGTGCTGTGGTAGTTAAGGAAGACGACCTACTCACCAAAGCCGACATCGCAGCACAACCTAAAGAGGTTAGTGAAACTTTGTACACCGAACTCAAGATCTGGCTTGGTAACGGGTGCTTTGAGATGTATGACCTATCTAAAGCTTCCAACATCATGACATCTAGATATGTATATAAGTGGAAGTTTGTAAAGGTAGGTACCGAGAACGTTAAAACCATCCGTCTCAGACTTGTCCTTCGTGGACTTATGGACACTGAGGCGTTCGACGTGGAAACCTTCTCAGGAACTGCTCGAAGGCAGTCCCAGAGGCCCCTGGCAAGTGAGGCGCCATGTTATCCTGAGTGGATCTTAGCATCCATGGATATCGACAGAGCGTTCCTCAAGGGTTTGACCCATGAGGAACTTGCTCATGCCACCGGCGAGGAAACCCGCACGGTTTGCTTCACTCTTCCACCAGGAAGCGCCCAGGTACTTCGTACAGTACCCGGCTTTTCGCCCTATGATGAAAGCCGACACTGCCTCGGGTGCCTCAAGCCAGGGACGGGTACAAAGGACGTCCCAAGAGCGTTCCCCCTCAAGCTTCGTACGACCACACGAGCTATAGGCCTTACACCGACAAGTTATGATCCTGAATTTGAATTCAGTCAAGATCTGTTGACAGCAAAACATGTTGATGACATCGATATGACAGGCCTAGAGAAAAATATTGACGACTATGTACAACGTGTCGAAAAGGTGTTTGGTAAATGCAAGCTTAATAAACATTCCTATACGAACTGCGCCGTTCGCGATGCCAAGAATGACCAAGGGGATGTGATCATGGATCAGGACGAGTACATTTAACAACTACGTCCAACCACACACCCCGAACTCACAGGAGCGGCGGCCGATGCCAAAGCCACCAAACTCATCGCCGACATGTTTGTCAGTCTGCGAGGAGCCCTCGCCTATGCCCTTCTTACTCAAGTCTGGCTCATGGTGTACGTGGTCTCTCTTCAGAACATCCAAGAGCCCACCAACCTACAAGTCAGGCGACTGAATGCTGTGACGCGAAAGCTGATCAGCAGCCCGAAACGCATCACCTTCCCTCGGATGAAACCGACGAGCGAAGTTGACATACATAGTGATTCGGGGTGTCGGAAGCTCACCGGGGAGGAGGGCGATGAGACCAAGGGCTACGGCATACGCGGGGCCAACGTACTACGGCGAGGAAACTCGCCCCAAGGCAAACCCGTCATTCACCTTTGTGACGGACTATGTAAATCACATCGACTGCAGGTGAGGTCCAGCTATGCCGCTGAAGCACTTGCAGCTGCACACAATCTTGACGAGTGCTACCCTACGCTCATCACTCTCCACGAGCTCAAGGCAGGGGCCCTGACTCCGCGACAACTACGAGACATGCGTGAAGTTGGAGGCCTAGCCATTAAGGTATCCCTAACCATAGACGCTGCGTGTGTATGCAAATCGTTATCCAGCAAAGATCTTAAGATACCGACGGAACGGACTTTGCTTGGACATCAGCTGGATACGGGAGCTCATGGATATAGGTATAGTTCATAATGTGCAGTGGTGTGATACTAGAGATATGACCGCAGATGGGCATGCAAAGGGGGGTATCGATCGGGAGCTGCTTTTGGAAGTGATGTCAGGTAATCAGTCATCCAAGTATGACGTGAAGCAGTTTGTTCCCTTTCGGGGTCCCGAGGACAGAAACAAGCCTAAGACTAATCAGTGTTAGTCTGTCCTTGTTGCCCCCCGCGGTCCACTTTGCCAGCATGGGCGCCTAATACAGAGGCGCCCTTCTAGGTGCTCGGAAACGAGCCTGCCATTTCACGCTTGGTAACGAGCCTGTTCAGTTTGGTTCAGGCTCCTTGCCTTAATGCCCGTTTGCTCGGTGAGGTATAGCCCGTTTGGCTTACCTCTAGCCGAGCCGATAGCCCTTTGACGACCGAGGGGCTATCTCGTATTTGCGTGACATGCTTTGCGAGGAAACTCGCTTTACAGTCTGGTGCTAGGCCAGACTGTACGCACTGTTTTCTTGCAAACAATTGCGCGCGCGGCCTTTGTAGAGCCTAACGGCTGCGCTGCTATACTCTCCGTCTCCTCCCCTCCCGACTTTAAGGGTCGCTCTTTGGGAGATGTTATATAGAATCGGGAGTATTGCTCGCGCGCCGTTGCCTTTGGCTCAAGGTACGCGCGCCCTATTTGCCCGGACACTGCGAGTGTTCGCTATGTGCTGGAAAGATCATCACATCGATCTTATCCTATCTTATCCGCCCATTCCTCCTACGGAACAACCTCAGTACGATGCCGGACGCCATTTGCCATTCGCTCTCCATGGGATCGGATGTTATTTGACCTACCATAGTCACTTCAGACTCGTCATACCCCAAGAGGGTGAGGATGGAGGAGGAACCAGATGATGACGATGATGACGAGGAGGAGGAGGAGGAGGAGGAGGAGGAGGAGGAGGGGGAGGAGGAGGAGGATGGGGGGGGGGGGAAGCGGGGAGGTTGGCGGAATTGGGGATGGAGGAGGAAGATCAGGCGGATGAGCAAGAAGAGGAGAAGGGCGAGCAGAATGGCCCGAGGCCTTTTGGATGAGTTTCTTCGGATGTACTGTTGACAGCTTCTTGTAGGCCTCTTGGGGACTCCTGGGTGCCTCGTGGCGGTCCCCGGGGGGCTCGTGAAGCGCATTGGGTGCCTCAGGGGAGCATTTTGGGGGGTTCTTGGTGGTCTCTCAGGGGCCTCTTGGAGGTATCTTGGGAGCGTATTGGGGGCCTGTTGGGGCCTCCTGTGCGCCGTTTCCGTCTTGGGAGCCTCGGGGGCCTTCTTGGGGCCATCTTTGAGAAGATCGATCAAAGGATGGGCCGAAGCAAATAAACCCCCCCCCAGGAGACCAACATGTGGCCAACGCCTGAATCCCATCAGTGAAACATGTTTTCTCGCCGATGCCGTTTTGGCCGCTCTATCTGCTCGCGACCCCCCTCGTTCAGGTCCACGGGTAGGGGTAAGGGGAAGGGTCAAGTTAGCCAGCTCGAACGAGCCAGAGGGCTCCGTGAGAAACATGGACGCGCGCGATGTACGCCGCGCCCCGCTCCGGCCTCTCATGTTGCATCGTCGGCGACAACATGTCCAGCGCGCGAGGTGCGCCGAGTCTCATTCCAGCCACGCGCGTTGCACCGCCAATCGTTTCGCCCCTGCCGCGCCTGGAGGAGGGGGAGGGCGAGGAGGAGGAGGAGGAGGAGGAGGAGGATGAGGGTAGGGAGAGATGTCTCTCTTACGTGGACGACAACGGGCGCGCTGGCGGCGAACCGCATTTGCTTGAAACATTATGATTTGCCGGCCGCCCAGCTCCTCAACCCGACGGGCCGCAGCGTCGACGACAAGAAAGTCCATGTTGACGAGCAGGCGTCCCCGCACGATGTTCGCCGCGTCCCATTTCCGCATGCGATTCGCAACGCCGACGAGGAGAAAATACACGTTGGCCAGACCAGCGTCGACGTTGCGGTGTTGTTTTGCCGGGTAGGACGGGGGGTCCCGCGTAGGGTTGGCCAGGCGTCCGCGCGCGATGCGCGCCGCGTCCCATTCCCTTTTTTAACACATCAACATAGTCCACGATGCCGAGAAAAGCGTTGACTTTGTTTTGTTTCTGGATAGGTAGGCCGCGACCACCCACTTAGGGCCCCCGAGCGATGTTCATTATGTCCTTTTCCTGCTACACTTACCGCAACTCGACGACATTCTGGCGAGAAACATGTTGAGATTGAGCTTGTTTGATTACAGTTCGGACGGCGGGCTTGCTATCGGCCGTCTAGGTGGGGGTCTGGGGGTGTCTAGTCATAAGAAGTAAGGGTGAGCTTCTCCCCGGAAAGAAAAACAAAAAAACAAAAAAAAAAAAAACGGGTTAGAATCGGACATCGCGCCTGGAGCGCTGGTGGGATTAGCCCTTCCGCCCAGGAGGCCAACATCTGGTTTAGTTTGAACAGTGCCTGTGGCATTTTCGCTGAAGCCACTTGGTGGGGGGCGTCGTTTGTGCCTCTGCGGGTTTTTTTTGCGGCCTCTTGGAAGTCTCTTCGGAGCCTCGCGGGGGCACTTGCAGGGGGCCCCGTTCGGGGGCCTTTCGAGGCCTCCTGGGCATCTCTTGGGCCCATCTCGGGGCACCCTTGCGAGCCACGGGGGCCATATTGAGGCCATCTTGGAGGAGATCGATCAAGGGAGGGGCCGTGGTAAACTAGGGCCCGCGACCTCCCCACGTCAAGGTCCAGGGGGAGGTGGTCGGGCAAGCTAGGCGCGCTAGGGTCACATCTGACGCCCTACCACTCCCATCCCGTACCATGGCGTAGATATCTCATATATTCGTACAGTCGGACGTCGAGCGCGGCAATGATCCCAACATGGTTCGCGATGGATGGAAAACACATGGCGCAGAAGAGCACGGCAAAACATAACATGTTTTAGCATAGCGTGGAATTGCGTACGACAGCGCTACGTTTACGAGAGGCCCCTCTACGAGAGGACCGCGCCGATCGAGAATGTCAGCTCCATATCTTCCGCAACCGTGCCTGCCCGAGGTTGGCGCTTTCGAGTGCCAACTGCCGTCCGGAGGCGCGTGGGCGAGGCCAACGCTGCAGCGGGAGCGCGATTTTGAATGACCGGTGCGCGGAAACGAGGGCAGCGCTGCAGCGGGAACACCATTTTGGAAGAACCAGAAACGACTGGATTGAAAGAGCACGTAGGAAGCAAACACGTACCGAACACGTAATGAAACCCTGTCTCAAAAACAATACGCGGAGAGGACGGGACACCCTCCGGACAGAGTCAAGGAAGAGAGGAGCGTAGAATTTATGTTGTGTGAGTGTGGAGTGGTAAACCCCTCCCCGAAAGAAGAAAAGAGGTTGCAAGAGGAATTTCTCCGCATCCCTCACGCCCTGAAGGGCTGATGGGGTAGGCTGTTCTGGGTGATGTGAGAAGGTTTCGGGCGGGCCGTCGGCGGGGGTATCAGTTGGGTTGGCGTGCGCTGGTTGGGCGGGCAGCGGGCAAGCGCTTCTGGGCCGCGGAGCTGGTCCTGGAAGGGCGCCCCTTGTTACTTGGATTCCCTTCCAAAGGGCCAGGGAAACCTTAGTTGCAAACCGTGCTGGGCATTGTGCGAAACGGCGTGTTGACCACGCCTTACACGTTGAAGCTGTCCACCGCCCCTTTTTGGCAGCATCCTGGAGAAGCCGACCCCGCCAGCATCCGCGCCCTCCTCCACTACGCGGACCTCCACCTCATGTTGCCTTTGCCCGTTGGCTTCCAGGTCAGAACTCGGCTCCCCGGCGACCGTTCGGGACAATCCGGGCACCCCTGGAACGCTCTCGGCGAGGCGCAGTTCCGAGCGAGCATCCCGAGGCCAGAAAACCGCCGAGAACCCACGACAACGCACGAACACCTCGAACCTCGAGCTCAGACGCCGAACGGGCTCAGATGGGAATCCTGGGATTGGGCGGCCTCCGCCGGCGGCTGCCGGCGCCTCCCCGCCCTCGGCCAATGTGCGCCCGGTGCGCGCGGCGCCCCGGCGATGCTCCAACGCGGCCTCTGGCGCTGGCGGCGGCTCGGCCTACGAGGCTCGCGGGGCGGGCCCGCTTCCCCAGGGATTCGGGGGCAGGGTTCGAGGTTTCCCGACGTTCTCGTTGGTTCTCGGCGGTTTCTCGGCCTCGGGGTGCTCTCCAGCAGCTGCGCCGTGCCGAGAGCGTTCCGTGGGGTGCTCGGACCGTCCCCAACGGCCGCCAGAGAGCGCAGTTATCGGATGGTTTTCGCACTCTCTCGCCGTAGTGCTGGGGTGGCGGGTCAGAGTCCTCAGGGATGCTTTTTGGGGTCTCTTGGGGGACTACTAGGAGGCAGTTTGGGAGCTTTTTGGGAGCCTATGGGGGACCTCTTGGGAGCCTCTTGGGAGCCTCTTGGGGCTTCCTGGGGGCCTTGGGGGCTCTGGGCGGCCTCTGGAGACTTCGTGAGGCCTCCTCGCGGCCTCCCGGGGCCGAGAGCTCGAAATGTTCATTCGGGTCCCTCGTCGGGGCCCTCTTGGGGCCGTCTTGGTGGACTCTGGGGCTATCTTTTGGCGTCTCTTGGACCGTTTGGGGGCCCTCTTGGGCTGTTTCGGGACCCTCTTGGAGGCCTCTTGCGCTGTCTTGGGGCGATCTTGGGGGCCCCTTGGACCGTCCTGGAGCGTCGGGAAGCCGCAAAGGCGAGATCGCCCAAATCTTTTGGAATAGTGACGATCAATGATTTTAGCCTCTTGGGAGGCCTCTTGGACCAACTTTGGGGCGTCCTGGGGGTATTTTCGGCAGTCTGGCGGCCGTTTTGGGCGTGTTGGACCGATCGATCGACGACTTGGGACCCTCTTCGGCCGTCTCTGAGGCCTCGTACGGTCCTCTTAGCCCGTCTTGGGGCCTTCCTGGCGTCCCGGCAGCTCAGGCGACACACCCCGGCAGGGCGCAGGACCGCCTAGGAAATTGGGTGTCCGGGCCCTTGCGAACCCTGAGAACCACAAACATTCTACCTCGCAGAGCTGCATGAGCCTTGGAGCACTCTACTGCGTGCCGAAGGTGCGGTGGCGGAACTATAAGTATCCCAACCCTCTGGCATATTGGGTCCTAGTTTTGAATTCGCACTGCCGTGCGCCTCCTTCCGTTCTCCTTCTTCTGCTCCTCTCCTCTGCCCCCACTTCCTTGTCATCATCCTTACCTTCGTCATTATTATCGTCGTCGTCAGCATCATCGCCTTCATATTCGTTCCAACCACAATCATTCACATCACAGTTTCGCCACACTCACCAGTCTCGCTGCCCAACATGGAGCTCCACCGAAGACTCCTGTAGTAGGGGCCGCATGGGGTCCATTTCGGTACAGGATTCGCACGCTGCGTGGCCGCATGGGGAGCTCTACCGAAGGCCCCAGTAGCAGGATCCGCATGTGGATTCGTTTCCATTTTGGCACCTCTCACACGTTTGGTGGCCCCACAGGTATTTCCACCGAAGGCCCAAACGGCAGGGTCCGCATGCAGATTCGGGTCAGCGTTTGCACCATTCACACGCTTCGCTGCCTCACAGGGAACTCCACCGAAGGCCCCAGTGGATGCGTCCGTATGGGGCCCCGCCGCTTTTGACTCGTGAGAGTGCGTGCGTGACTGGGTGGCGTTGATGAATGTGGCGTTGCGTTCTTTGACGAAGCGCCCAGGGGCACTGCAGATCCCTCAGTATGGTTATGGGCGCCGAGCGTTTTTGCTGATAGCCGCCACGCGTTTACAATGGGTTGGGTTTGTTGGCCAGGCAAGTTGCTTCCAGGCGTAACCCGAACTTGTTCCTCGTGAAGTAATATGGCTGAGTTGAACTGAACAAGACTGAACTGAGCAGACCTGGTCGCTCCCGTTACGCGGCGGTTTCATTCTCGGCCGCCGAGGGCGCAACCAGGAGACGATTTCATTCTCGGAAGCCGAGGGCGCAACCGATAGGGGGCGGTCTGATTCTCGGCCGCCAAGGTCGCAACTTATGGCGCAACCGCTCGGAGACGGCTTCACTCTCGGCCGCCAGAGGCGCATTCTATGGCGCAACCGATAGGAGGCGGTTTCCTTATCCGCCGCCAGGGGCGCAGTCTATGGCACAACCGCTAGGAGGCGGTTTTATTCTCAGCCGCCGAGGAGACCCATCTCAGCCAGGTGTGCTGCAAGGAGGTTTCCGACAAACTCAAGCGCGGAGGCTGCCGCGTTATGGCCAGCGCTGCGGCTGTGACGGTCAGAACACGGAAGGCTACTTCCGCTAGCTCCCCGCGCGTATGGGCTCGAAGTCTTCGAGCCGCTCTGCGACTTCAGCATCTTCCCAGGGCGCGCCAGCTCGGCGCACCTTTCGGGCGTGGTCCCTGGCGGGGTCACGTGGACCAACTTCTACCTCAGGGCGAACGAGGGCGCGCCCGTCCTGAACGCGCAAGTCCTGAAGGTGTACGGGGCGGCAAGGATTATTGGCAAGCCCGCCGCTTTCGGAGGCGATTTCAACCTGGGGCCGCCGCAGCACGCCCAGTCGGGCGTCTTGGTCACACTTAGTCCGAGGGCGGCGTCGCCAGACGCGGGCGCGTGCCGCTCTGGAGGGCGCATCATCGACTACTGGGTGACCAGCGAGTGCTTCGGCCAGGCCAACGCGAAGATCCCGCTTGCTCGGGATGCCGCCCCGCGCTCTCTCCTGTGAAGTTCGAGATTGACGGTGGCACCAGTGAGCAAAGCATGCAGGTCATGGTTGGTCCCACTCCCCATGCCGCGGGCCTCCCGCGCTGCGCTACCGAGCAGTGCGCCGAGTGGACAGCGAAGCGCGAGGCCATGGAGGCGACCAGCTCCGTCGACGGCAAGTGGAAGGTCCTCGCCTACCAGGCGGAGTGGAACATGGCTAGCGCGCCCGGCCTCGCTCGCGAGTTCGAGCTCTACTCAGGGCGCGCCTGGGGGCCGCGCCTCAATGCGGCGAAGGTCACGGCGCCAAGCCAGCCGTGGCCGCCGCGGGTCAGGGCAGGCGTAATGTGGCCCATGAGCACGGCGCTCGCCCTCAAGGGCGCCGCGCTTGGCAAGCAGTCGCTTCGGCGGCAGCGGGCTCGCACCATCGAGGGGCCCAACGCGCAGCGCGGCCGCTCCGCCAGCGGCGCCGTTCAAGGGCGCGCGCAGCTCGCGCGGCAGGACAGCCTGTTCGCAGCCCACGCCGAGCACCTGGACGCGTGCTCCACGCGCGCGGTCAGCGCCTACGTGTCCGAGGATGCCGACTCTGATGTCCACGGTGAGGTCAAACGCAGGAAGCGAGGCTACAACTACTGGGCGGTCGACAGGCACTCCCGAGGTTGGGGGGCCCTGCACGCCCTCGCCGCGCCTTCGCAAGGCTGGGCCCCACGGGCCCTGGGCGCGACCCTGGGCGGCCCCTCTTTTTCTTCTTCAGGAGACCGCCAGGGCCATAGTGAAGGGGGGGGCAGGGCATTGGGGCGCGAGGGCCCCCGAGCCCATTGGCAACATCACGAAGCACGAGAATCTAGGCTGTCCAGACGAGCTGGGCGAGAGGCCACCTCGCTCAATGGCGGAGGGGGCCGGGGGGGTCACCGGCAGCACTGACGAGGCCGCGGGCTCCTCCTTCGACCCGACGCGCCCCCGAGAGCTGCATTTGCTCGCCGATGAGCTTCTCGAGGGGTTGATCGACCTGTGCGCCGTTATCGGGGAGCGAAGCGTGTGGCCCGACTCAGTCACCGAGTTCGCCCTCAACCCGATGACGGGCGGAGGGGGACGAGATTAGGGTCAAGCGGGCGGCGGGCATCCCCGCGATGGACGGTGGCGGGCGACTTGGCGATGCAGCGCTGGGGCGGCAAGTGCAGGGTCGCGGAAGACCTCGCCGCGGGCGCTGAGGCGTTGGTCGAGAGGGTCGTCAAGTTGAGGCTAAAGGTCGCAACCAGGAAGCACAGAGCCCCAGGCTCCAACGCGAAGCTCAGGAAGCGGCTGCAAGACGCGCTGATCCAAAGGGCTGGGGCGCAAGGTGCAGGGCGCGCACGAGTCCTGGGCGCGCGCCGCGCGGAGGCAGGCAAGAACGACGTGCAGGCCAGGAAGGACTGGCTCAAGCGCGACATGGACAGGCCCCCATGCCTACGACGTCTTCATTGTCTACAGCGAGGACGTCGGGTCGCCGCGTGGCTCGTGCCGAGCTTCATGCAAGGGGCTCCCCGCGCGGGCACGTCGGGCTTCGGACTGGCGCGGGCGGGGGCCTCGATCGCGAAGGCTGTCGAGGTTCGGTCCCAAACGAGTCCACCACGACCTGCCTCGCGATTGGAGGCCCGAAGGAGATCGACCACATTTACGGGGCCACGTTCGAGCCAGTCTGCACTCTGGCGAGGGCATCGCGGGGGGAAGGTTTACCGATGAGCTGGCTCGGGGCCGCCTTCAAAGGCCACGCCGAGGGCGCGACCGGGCGGGGCCAGGCGAAGGAGCCCGCGGGCGCAGCGGTGCTCTCGCGGGAGCGCATCGGCCGCGAGTTGCGCGGCTACGAGATGTGGGCCGGGCCCGATGGCAGCGGGAATTTCAAAGTCAGCGACTTGCAACCGCGTTCCTTCAAGCAGGCGCTGCATCAGATTTTCTGAGATGGCAGCTGCAGCTGGCCAGGGGCACCCGCGGGGGCTTCGAGCACGGGGCCTTCGTCAGCCAGTTCACGCGCCAGGCCCTCAAAAGGCAAGGGCCCGTCGCCTGAAAGTGGAAGGCGGCCATGGAGGCCCAGCGGGGCTGCGCCAGGTCCGTTTTGGACAAGGGGCAGTGGTTCCACGCGCGAAGGCGCTCAGCCCCCCCACGCCTCGCGCCGACGACGCGCCGCGCAGTGGGCGGGGCCGCCGCGAGGCAGTCAGGCGCGCGAGATTCGCGGCGGACCAGTTTAGGGCGCCAGTCGCCGCCAGGCAGGCCAGGAGCACCAGGGAGCTTGCGTTGGACGCCATGCTCTATTGGGTTGCAACGGCGGCGCGGAGGCGGCCGAGCTGCGCGGCAACTTCGAGCGCAACTACGAGGAGCCCTTGTGCAAGGGGCCCCTGCTCTACATCGTGTAGTAGGGCGGCATCATCAAGGTCCCTGACGGCATCCACTGCCGATAGCGCCTGCAGTCTGCGCGCGCGGAAGCGGGGGTCAAGAAATGCCGCGCGGGGCACTGCCGCGCTTAGCCGTTCGGTCCCGACGCTGCAAGGCTCAGGCGCTGCGGAGGAGGCGCCCCCCCCCATGGACACGAGCTGAACACCTTCCACGAGGACAGGCGCTGCTAGCGGCGCAGCCGGCACTTCGAGGGGGTCGAGGGCGCGCAGTGGGGCCTGGCGGCACGGCGCCAGGTGGCGGAGGGGGCCTTTGCCCTGGCAGAGGGCGTGCGGATGGAGGACAAGACCAGGAGTGGTCTTATTCCACGCGCGGGCAAGGCGTTGCCCAGGACGCGATCGGCCCGCGCAGCACCTCTCTCTTCGAGGCTGCCTGCGCGGGCGCCTGCGCCATGCCTACCGCCTGTCGTGGCCGCCGTCTGCGGGCCTACAGCGGTGGCGCTCGTGCCGCCTCGGGGGCGCGGTCCGCAGGTCTTGGCGGACAAGATCACTGGGTCTTGGTCCGCGCGCGGGTTTGCTGCCCGGTGCATCTTTGCCCGCGCAGCGCCTCGCCCTTGCTGGCGGCCTGCGCGCGCGCCTGCGCCCCGTGCCTCTCGCCTGTCGAGGCTGCCTTTTGCGGGCCCCCAGTGGGCGCGTAGGAGGATTTGGGCGTTGAGGTGAACTACGTCCTGCTCGCAGCCTCCGGGCGTTCCCCGCATTTGTCCGCCGGGGCGCTGCGGTGGGGGATCCCCATTCCATGCTCCTGCCTGTGGTTTTACTGTTATGTATGTATATATATATATATATGTATGTATGTATGGATGTATGGATGTATATATATATATACACACGTATACTTGTCGCACCTTCGCAAGCTCGCTTCGTGCTCTCAGCTTCGATTTCTATGTTAATTTGTTTCTCACTTCTCTCTCGAGAAACACAATTCATGGTTGTTTCTCGTATTCCGTTCTCTCCGCCGGGGCACCTGCTTGTCCTCGAGCTGACAGGCGGATCCGCGGGCTGTTTGTAGGCTGACAGGCTGACAGGCCGCAGTCGGTGTGCAGCCTGCTCGGGGGGATTCAGATTGTCCCTTGCTCCGTGCGGACTGGCCGATCCTGCGGCAGCATTGTGCTAGAGCCGACAGGCCCTGTCGTTTTGACACTGGCGCCGACAGTCCGACCATTGGGTCGACCAGGGCGCGGACCGGGCACGCAAAACGGCACAGACCAGAGGAGGAGGGCCGCAGGATTGCAACAGCGAGTTCGCTCTTTGAGTTGCACGCCGTGTTTGGCCATGCCAACGCAGCGTGAGCGGCAACATGCGTTGGTGGCCGCTGAAGAGACCCATTGCAGACTTGTGCTCGGTGTGCGGAGTTGTTCCCGACATGAAGATTGTAGCCAACATGGACCCCAGAGAGTGGGCTTCTAGCAATCTATGTGGCGCAATCGATGTCGAGCAATCAACCTCGTGCAATCTATAAGGTGTATTCGATCAGCGTTCAGCTTGAAGTTGTCCATTCCACTGCTTGCGCGAACATCCCACCCACCCAGCCGTAACTTGGTTTGCAAACCCCATGCGGCGGCGATGGGTGCTGGGCGCTGGCTGGTGCATCTATGCGGCCGCGACAGCCCGCGCATGCACGCGCGCGGTGCGGCCAGCCACTTTGGCGCGACCGACGCAGCCGCAGTGGCGCTGACCGCTGGGCACATCCCTGCGGGCACCTCAGTGCGAGTCGGCGACTTAGGGACGGCGGCACGACGACGGCGCCGATGGTTCCGACGGCGCCGACGACGGCGCCACGCCAACGGCGCCGCCAGCGCCCGCAGGGCGCGCGGCGGCCACGGGGCAGGCGCCGTCCGTGCGGGGCCTGCCGTGGGAGCGGGCGCTGCTATTGCTGCCGTGCGGGGCGCCGCCGAGCCCGGTGCGCTCGCCGTCAGCGCCGCCGCCGCGGCGTCGTCGCCGCCGCGGCCTTCGGCCTCGGCACGTCGCCGCCGCCGTAGGCGCCGTTCCTGCCGCCGTCCGCCGCTTTCTTCGGCCTGCCGCCGCCGCTGCCGTCGGCGCCGTTGCCGTCGCCGCAGTCGCCTTCGGCCTGTCGCCGCCGCCACCGTTGCCGTCGCCGCCGCCGCCGCTGCTGTCGCCGCCTTCGTCGCCGCCGTCGTTGATGTCGTCGTCGGCGTCGGCGTCGGCCTCGGCCTCGGCCTCGGCCTCGGCCTCGGCCTCGGCCTCGGCCTCGGCCTCGGCCTCGGCGGCGGTGTCGTCGTCGTCGGCGTCGGCGGCGGCGGCGTCGGCTTCGGCGTCGGCGTCGGCGGGTCCGTCCTGGACCTCGGGGCGACGGCAGCAATTCCTACCCTCACTGCGCGGCCCGCACTGCCTCTGGACCGATGGAACGCGTCGTCCGTTCGTTTGTTCGTTGCCGTGCGCGACCGAACCCACCACGCACACTGAGCCATCGAGGGTACGGTACAGTGGAGACCCATGCCAAGAAACACCCTGCTTGCCTTTAGGGTGCCCCAGATTTCTTGGGCTTCGATGGTTTAGCTATGGAAAGCGTGACGTTCCCATACCAAAAATCAATGGACGTCCTGAGGTCTCAGGGTAGGGTATCCTGTGGAAGGTTTCTTGTGGAATGGCCCCTACTGTAGGTTCGTGTCGTGTCGACGCGGCGGCGACCCGAATGAGCACGGGCTTTCAAGGTTAAACGCCGCCAGTGACCCAGATTCGGCCGACATCGCACGATCCTGGCTATCGGAGTGTCGCGATCGTTCAAGATTGAACGATCTACGTGGTGCAAGAAACCAACGCCGACGTCGACACGTCACGAACCTGCCGTGATTAGCAATTTTTTCCCAGGGGCGCCCCGCTGGCGCCAAAAGAGCGTGCGCGGCCGCCGCCGTCGTCTTCCTTATCCAGGTTGCCCTGGTCCTTGTCGTCGTCCTCCTCCTCCTCCTCCTCCTCGGCGTCCTGGTTGCCCTGGTCGTTTTCGGCGTCGTCTTAAGCGTCCTAATTATCCTGGTCGTTGTCGTGCTGGTCGTCCTCCTCCTCCTCCGCGTCGTCGTGGCCGCTGTCGTTGTGGTCGTCGTCGTCGGCGCCACCCGCCACGGCAGTGCCGCCCTCCGGCGGCCGCCGCCTGGGTGCTTTGTTGCTGCTGCATGCGCTACTAAGTGCCGCCGTCGCTGGCGCTGCCGTCGTCCTGGTCGTCGCCGCCCTGAGCACTCGAAGAATAAGAAGATGGAAAAGAAGAAGAAGAAGAAGAAGCACATCATGAACTTCAGCTTTCGAAGGTGCGCGCGGAGTTCTTGGATCGGCACTGGACGTCCCTGGTGGCGCTTTCGGTGCCGTCCTTGGCGCCGTCCGCGCGCCAAGGAGGGGAGCTCAGCGCAGATCCAAGAAATCCGCGCGGACCTTCGAATGCTTATGTTGATGTTCTATCGTTCTTCTTCTAAGTATGCTGGCGGCGCGCGCAAGGGGGGTACTTCGAAGGAAGGGGGCCTTCTAAGAGGGCGGGGGAGTGTCCAGGAAGGCAGCGAGGCTCTCCTGAGGTTCCTGGAGTCTCCTGGGTGTCCCCCAAGGTCGTTGGGGAGGCCCAGCAATGTAAGGTCAGATAGCGAGAGAGGGAGAGAGAGAGAGAGAGAGAGAGAGCCAGAAGCAGAGACAGAAAGAGGGAGGGAGAGAGAACGAGAGAGAAAGAAGGAGAGAGAGACCAGACATCAAAGCAGTCAATCATTGTATTTGGCCTCGAGCAGTCACCACCCGAGAAGGCGAGGAGGGATCCCCAGGGACCACCAGCGCTCTTTGGGCCTGGCGGCCGCGGCATGCAGCCGTCATCCGTCGCAGATTGTTGTTGCCCTTCGTTTTCGGCGCACGTTTCCGTTTGGCAGTGACCCGTCCGGGTTTCGGGGGTTCGCGGGTCCGTCTTGGGCCTTCCGCCTTTTTTCTTCCGCTCCTGTTGGTGTTGCTACTGCATGACGGGGAGGATCGTCCGCCGCCCCGCGCGCAGCATTCGTGATCAGGGCGAGCGGCAGGGGTCAAGTCGCCGCCGTCGTCGTGAGGAGCGATTGCAAACGGTTTGATTCGTACATCTCTTTTGTCGGGTCGTCCTGTTTATTCTCGGCTGGGCGTAAGCTTGCAATTATGAGCTCGAGCCTGGCCGCCAGAACTGTCTGTGCTTTTTGTTGCGGTCCTCGTTCACTTTCCCATAAGCCGAATCGATCAGTTTATTCAACCTGGCATGTTCAGCTGCCTTGTCTTGTCTGATCCCATCCATTTTGCAGGCGTGCATCGCAGTACTGTTCTGGAGCTGGTCGTGTAAGTCGGCAATGTACTGCTCGCACGCCTCCACTAGCCTTAGGCATGCGTCTCTGATCTGTCTACGAGGGTCCAATCGCACAGCTTTGTGCATAGAATTCGAGTCGTTGTTCGCACAGGCCTGACCATCAATGCAGTTTCGCTGCTCCCGGAGAGCGGCGGTTGGTTTGCCAGACCACTATTGCGCGGTTTGGTTTGCCAGACCACTATTTAGCAATGATCTCTGCCATATATGACAGTCGAGCGTTCGAAGTCCGAGATCGACAGGTCTCTTCTGCAGTCTATTCGCAAGGGACGGGTATTGCACAAGGGTGCCCGCTAAGCCCATATTTGTTTATCATCGTTCTCACAGTGGTAATGGCCGATGTGGACGAGGACGTTCAGGCGGTCCTCGGGCCGGCGCCGCCAACTGACATCAACGTGTGGTCACGCCTCAAGGCTCTCTGATCAAGCCGGCGAACAGTGCTACTTATGTCGGCAGCCATCTGAAGGCAGATGGGTCTACAGGGGCCTCCATCGCGCGCAGGCTTGGCGAAGCATCGGCTGCATTTGACACTTTGCAAAATGTCTGGAAACATTCGAACATCACGCGTGCCAGGAAGACGGATATTTACAATTTCTGCGTGGTGTCGAAGTTGTTGTATAGCCTAGAGACACTGTTTTCGCCAGGCTGACAAAACAAGATCGATGCATGCCAGGCCCGATGTCTACGAAACATCTACAACGTGCCACATTCGATGATCTCGCACATATCGAATGGAGACGTCATACGACAAGCTCGCCAGAATCGTGTCAGCGTTGTGTTGATGCGGCAATTTGTTGTTTATGGGCGGATTGCTTCCCAGCTGGATGAGTCCCCACTGCGGGCTGCTGTCCTGGCGCCTGGGTCACCGGAGCCAGCGCGACCGACCGGATGGCGTTCGAGCATGAGGACGACCCCGCCTGAGATGGGCAACGGTGATATGTGAGCAGGCGAAGCTAGCGATGACCTCCTGTCCTCGCCCCCTCCCGCCCCTCCCGCCTCCTTCCCCCCCGTCCCCCTCTCTCTCTCTCTCCCCACGAGGCGTTGTGCGCATTATTCAGGAACCTTCGTTTTGCAGCGCATGGACAAGCAGTTTGGAAAGCAACTGTTCGACAATATTGTCTTTCCATTGGCCCTATAGAAGCTCAGGTGCAATCTCTCACTGCCGCTTCTCCTGCGCGGCATGCACTTTTCCCCTGCTGATCCGATGTGTCGTGCCATATGATTTGCGAACGAACGAGCGGAGAGCGGCGTGGCCATTCATCGTGCCACTCACGGTGGTTACAGTTTCTGCCATATGACCCTTGATTTGCCCCACGTTTGTGTTTTTGCCGAGCTGTTGCGCTCTCAAGGTTCCGACTGTCGTCTAGAGTTGTTGCAGGTCGTCGTGTTGATGATCGATGGATCGCGGCGCGTTTTCGGAATCCTTGTCTTGGCAGGCACGCGGCTCGCCCCGGCACCCGGCTTTCGATTGGGGCCCCAGCAGACCGTAACAGGCCTCTCCCGCGTCCCATTATTTTGCGTTTTCCACGGCTGGATCTGCCTTGGAATAATGTGTGGGCGACTTCTGGTGATGTCGCACTTCCACCTGCCGAACCTGCCGAAGACGTTCGACACTTGATGAAAGGTAAAGCCCCTGCAGTTGCAGCACTTAGAGCCGCCTTCGGACGCGGCCGCCCCTCGTCTTTAATGATGAGGAGCGTTCTCCTATGCTTTCACCTTCTCCCGTGAACATTGCGCCCCGTTTTGCGTTTGCGCCCTGAGCGTTTCTTGTTTGGGGGGCGGGATTCCAGGGTAAATTGAACCGAAGAGCCTCCGGCTAGGGTTTCTTTGGCGGGGCGTACGTTTTGCCATATCGGCGGTAACCCCGTCTGGGTTTCCAGGCGTCGCGGGCCTCCCCCCCGCTCCGCCCCCCCATCCTCCTTCTGGCGTTGCTGCTGCAGGAAATGTGGGTGGGTGGGTACTTGGGGATGGGGGGCGGGTCGCCCGTCGCCCCGGCGCGCGGCATTCGGAAAAGTCCCCGTCGTCGCCGTGAAGATCGATTGCAGACGAGTTGATTGTCACGTGTTTTCTGGGCCGTCCCCGCAACCGCGGCTGGGCGCAAGCTCGAAAACTCGGTGGGAGTTCGACCGCTTTCATAGGCTAGCCAGGCCCCAGAAACCACCCCGAATGGCTAAAGGGACCTTGGCCCAGTGGGCGAAGCTGCCCCGATCACACATATCGCACCGTCACTCACTTTGCTTTGGACCTGGCCGCCGCATTGTCCAGAGCTTTAGAGGCGGGTGGGAGGCTTCTCTCTTGTTCCCCCCAACAATAATATCCAATGGCCAACACCTGCCGGGTGGGGACACGACGGCGCCGACGACCGCCATCGTGGCTTCAGGTGCTCAACGCTTCGACGTACGCCGCCATCATCCACGCGTGCGGGCGCGCCCTCCGGTGGGCGCAGGTGCCCCGGGTTCCCCAGCCTCCGCGTCGTTGTCGTTGCCTCCGCCTGTTCCTCCCACCCTCCCCTGCTCCTCGTTGTCCTTCCCCTGGTCATCCTTTTCGCCCACTCTCGTCACATTTGCTCCCCGTATTGTTTCTCCTCCTCCTTTTCCCCTCGTCCCCTCTGTCTCTCCTCCTTCTGGTTTCGCACGCGTTTGTCAGCCCCAGGCCTCCAGAGGCTTTCGCGGGCTTCCGGGGGTTTCAAGAGATGTGCAGGGATCCTCAGGGGGTTGTGGGACTGTATTCGCCCCCTTGGTAAAATGATCCCGTAGCCATAGGGGGTGAGTGGCCTCAGCGCCCATGTAGCACAACACAAGACGAGGCAGCATCATGCAGCAGCTACAACCGAAGGGCAATAATCCAAAGTAGCATACGATTAGCCCACAATCGCGCTGCAATTGTGCTAAGTGCATTGCGTGTCTCTGGCCGCGAGCGCTCAAACAAACTGTCCAGACCTCCCGCAACGCCGACGCCCTCGCCGAGATTCTCTTGCGAAGAGTTCATGGAGTTCGGACTTGATAGAGGAGGAGAAGGAGGAGGAGGAGGAGCAGCAGCAGGGAGCAGACACTTGAGGGACGCTGAGGGAGAGTAGGGTGAGCATGACGACGAGTATGAGGTTGAGGGAGGAGGAGGACGAGGAGGAGGAGGAGGCGGAGGAGGAGACCGACGGTGGAAGACGACGAGGGTATTGAGTGGAGAAACGTTGCTCCAGCTAGAGTGACGATCGAGCGCAAGTAAAAAGTGTCCCTTGTATTTTGCGATGGAGGGAGGTTTCTAGGTAATTTTGTAGGCGAGCGGTCAGCTAGGTTGGTCGCGCAGAATTTGAAAAGTGTTTGTTTGTGGCATATCGATGGGTGCCTGTCGGGGTCTCTTGGGATGTCCATTGCGAGCCTTTTGGGCTTCCGCCCTAGCGGCGGCACTTGGGTCGATCGCATCGGCCTCCTTCGGATCATCTTGCGAGAACTGCGTCGCAGTTCCTTCTGGAATCTTCTTGGGGGGGCTCGGGGCCTCTTGGGGCCGTGTGGCGGCATCCTGGGGACCTGCCGCGGGCCTCTCGGGGCCCCTCTGGGGGGAAGTATACGGATGATGGGCCTCGTCGGATTCCCTCGGGAGACCCCGTGGGGCCTTCCCGCGGCGTCGGGCCTTCTCGTCAGTTTTGCGGACGGCTTGGGTCGTCTCGGAGCCCTGAAGGAGCATTCGGAGGGAGTTTCTAGGCTTTCTTGTCCCGTCTTCGGGCCCCCTGGCCTCGAGAAAAAGTCGCGGACCACGTCCCGAAGGGTATGCGGTGAGCCTTCTGGGAGCGTCCACAGGACTAACGGCCATTCGTTGGACCCTTGAGGTTCCGGAAGAGTGTTACAGTACCTATATCCAGAGGAGCTTCAGGGGCTTGAGGACACTCCACTTCATGCTTAGGGACACAGAGGCGGATAGAAATACGCACATGTTTACATACATTTATATGTATATAGAACCGTACAGCTGTACATAAAATTAGCGCAGGGAGAGAGGGAGAGAGAGAGGGGAATCACAAGGAAATTGAGAAAGGAGAGAGAATTGTGGCTAAGAAGTGGGTAGGTTGGTTGGTAAATTAGGCAGGCAGGCATGTGTTATGGTGGTCATGCACGGGGGTCAAGTCAACATGCGGTTTGGACAATGCCATCTCGCTTGAGCAGGCCTTGATCTTCGCGTCAAGCTTTTGCCCTGCATTGTGCACCATACCAATATTGTCCGTAGCCATTTCGGCTGACATAAGAACAGGTTGTCTTGTTGTTTGTTTCTCGAGGCCCGGGTTCCATATGCCACGACACCTCTGGATGCGCATACCCATTTGGAGTTCATTGGCCATCTCAGGTTGGTATCACGTTCAGGCCACGCACAGCTCAGATTGGCAAGACGGTGATGGCGCTGTATTCCCATGCGCAATCGACGTAAAGGATGCGTCTGATTTCTCCTTGGCAGAATTCCAGGCAAACTACGCACTCAAGAGGCCTGTCCTCATCCGAGGCGCTGCAGCAAAGTGGCCTGCGCAAGAGATGTGGACCAAGTCCTTCATGAAGGAACGGTTCGGCCGTGCCACAGTTTCTCCAGAACCAGACGCATATATGCCGACAAGCGGAGAGGGAATGTATTTCCAGGCATTCTTGGAGAACATGAACTCCGTTGCTCAACTATCCGAGGACAGTTCCCCCTACTGGAGTGCAGAAAGTCAGCTTTCCAATCTGATAAAAACAGGTCGACGGAACAGCTCCCTTTACATATTTCAGCCATGGGGGGACATTATGACCCGTGAAGACTTCGATACGGCAATACACAGACTTCCTTATTTGACAGGGAGGCTTGACGAATATATAATGATAGGGTCCAACGGGACTGGATTATTCTGGCATGCCCACGACTCGGCGTTGAACGCTTGCGTGCAAGGAAGCAGACGCTGGTTTATGTTTGATGGGGGGACGGACGGAGCAGAATCAGACGAAAACAAGGCAATGCGGGAGGACGTCCAATTTCAGCAGGAGGCGGGAATGCGCGTTTGGGCAGAGAATTTTTACCCTGCCCTCCCGGAGAAGTACAGGCGCCGGGTGTTGGAATGTGTGCAGGCCAAGGGCGACGTCATCTACGTTCCCGAGGGCGTTGAGCATGGCGTCGTCAACTACGGTGACACGGTTGCGGTGTCGTTCAATCAATATGTGGATGCGGCGGGAGGAGCCGAAGAGGCCGTCGATGTGCGGGACCTCTGACGGGTGAACCCGTTGTCTCCTTGTTGTTTCTTACCCTTTTTCCCTCTTCACACCGACGTTTGAAAGAGGATATGGCTGAGAGACCGAGTAGGCACCGACATTCAGGGCTGACTGTGGGGCGGGTGCCCAGGCGTGCGTCTGAGAAAGAGATGCGCCATAAGACGGCCTCTGGGCTTCGTTAGCACGAGGGGGAAGATGAGCAGGAGGAGGGTGTATGTATACACATGTAGAGGGAGAGAGGAGAGACAAACAACGAGAGAGATACATCTCGATACTTGTGATAAGAAGGGGGATTCGGAAGAGAGGGGAAAGGATCAGCCCAATTCACCTCCGCCCCCTGAGTGGCATCGCCAGTTCTCGATCCTGCCTCATCGCTCTCGCCCTCCTCGTCAGCCGCGTCATCCGCCTCCCCCACGTCCTGCTTTCGTCCTCTCCATCGTCCTTACTTTGACCACGCTCCCTGCATTCATTTCCTAAGTACTCGCCACCCCACTTCGCCTCCAAGGCGCTGCGGCTGCACGTGTTGGCGGACGCCTACCGAGTCGATCAGACGGTGGTCGTGTTCGGCGCTGCGATCGGTTCTTTGGGCATCGTAGTGGGGGAGCCGAATTCCCAGGCGGCAGTGTTTGAGGGCACTGGGCACGCCTTCAGGCCGCCTGAGGACACCTGACGGCCATCTGGCGATCCACGTGCCCCCCTCCCCGTCCAAAGTCCTCGGGGAGGAGGTCTGTGGACAGCGAGTCCCTTCCCAAGGAGGAGAAAAAGGTGAAGCGGCTCGGAGACTTGCGCCCAGCCAAATGGTAGGACCAGCTGCTCGGGGCACGGACAAGGCGAGGAGGGACGAGGGAGCGTGACAGTGAACACAGGAGCCGCCATCTGGATGGCTTGGGGATCTCGGGCCGCGACGGACGTCGACTGAAAGCCTGCAGGTCGGCGCAGGGTGTGCCGCCCGCGCCGCGCGCGCGCGGGACCTCCGGGGGTGGCGTCGGCGTGTTGGGCATTCCGTCGCAAGTTCGGCGCCCGGCCCGTGCCTGCGAGACGTCGGCGTGGCGCGGCAGACTACCGTGAGGTGAATGTTCTGCCAGTGGACTGTTTGACAGGCTCTGGCTCTTGGTGGGTTTCGTGGTTGGTGCGTGTTGCGCATGTCTCCGATGGTTCTGGTCCAGCGGATTGCAGCCCAGTCCTGGCCAGGATGCCATCAACCGTGTGGCTGAGCAAATACGCTGTCAGATGCGCCTGGCGCGTTGGATTCGCCCGCCAGGTGCAGGCAGGTGCAGGGCGATACGCCACATGCGCCAAGCGCGCCGCAGTCAATTGGCGCCCTACTGATCGTATCGCTCGTCCCATCGGACCTTTTTTATCGCATCGCTCGCATGCCTCTAGAGATCGATTTCCTGTTCTAGCTTCTTTCTCAGTCTGCGAGCGATACAAGCGATACGTACACATAGGTCCCATTGGACGAGCGATAAGAGCCATACGTGAAAAACAGGGTGGGGCACTCGTCCGTCCTCCTCCGCACTTCCCCGCACTCCTTCCCAAGCGTTCCCGCTACTCCCCATTCCTCCGCTCTCTTTCACACTCTTCCCCAGACCATTCCACCACTACGCTCTCCCCCACCCTTCTCAGCACTCCTCCTCCCTCCCCACCCCTCCCAGTCCTCCCCAGTCCTCGACACTCCGTTCCACTCCTCAGCCCTCCTCCACACTCCTCCGCACACGTCCCCACCCATGATGGTTCCTCCGCTCCTCCCACACCTCCACCTTCCGTTCCACTCCTAACCATTCTTCCAACCTTTTCCGCACGTCTCCAATTCTTTCCCACCCGTCCACCGTCCATTCCACTCCTCCGCGCTCCTCTGCACTTCTCCGCACTCCTCCACATGCGTGCCCGCTCCTTCCGAGATCACTCCACTTCTCCGCACTCCTCAGCATTCCTCTGCATTCTTTGCTCCTCCCCTCATCCCTCCCCCCGTCTACTCATTCGTTGATGTGTCGCACCGCAGGCAAGTTCAGCAGAGCCACGTGCCAGGTGACAGACACACATAGTGCATGACTTCCACGCCCAGCAGTAGAAGTGCCTCTGGTTCCGAAGCTGTCCGACGTCTCGTCGACGTCTCGTCGAAGTCTCGCCCCCGCGCCCGCGTGGGCGACGCGTTTGGTAACCTGCCGAGAAAGCGAACTTCCTCCAGCGTTGCCCAGTCAGGCGCTGCCTTGGACGCAAGAAGTGCACGGAGATGCAGGTGCTCTTTTCTCCCTCAAACTTCGATGACGTCTCTGCCGTGGCTATCCACAGCCTCACGAATGTCAGGGAGGATCCCGCTGCGCTCTCAAACAGCAAAGCGGAAGTCGCACGCGGACAAGTCGGCCGCCCTGTGCCCGCCCGTGTCGGCCTCGATCTCGTGCGCCAAGCCCCGGAGATCCCAAGACATTCCCAGCGTTATCCTCCTCCACCTCCTCCTCCTCCTCCTCCTCCTCCTCCTCCTCCTCCTCCCTCCCCCTCCTCCTCCTCCTCCTCCTCCTCCTCCTCCTCCTCCTCCTCCTCCTCCTCCGCTTGCGCTGCTTCGCCGTCGTTGGAACCGGCGCAATGGCGCTCGCAGGTCGCGCCATTTGAGCCAGACCGGCTACGAATGAGGTGATGACGCAAGGAGGCGATGCACGTCTGCCCCGGCACGCTCGCAGATGCCATGGTGACGCTGTGGTGCAATGGTGGCGCCATGGCGCTGCGCTGACGCCATGGTGCAATAGTGACGCCATGGCGCGGTGGTGACAGTTCATGGCCGACGTCTGTATCGGTACGATTCCGATCCGTGAAGCAGTTGTCACAGTTTTCAGGCCAACGCTGTTCCCCTGTCTACCAGGCGCCGCTGAACCTCTGGATGGTTGCAGGGCGCGACCTTGCCGAAGCGCGAGGGGCGGGCCGCGCGGGGATGCGAGGTGGCCTCCGGGGGGGGGCTATATCGTGCGCGCTGGGTGCGCTGGGCCGTGCGCCTCCCACTTCGGGCGTGGCCCGTGCCGCGGGCGTTCCATGAGCGGCTCGGCACGAGCCGGGTCGCTGCGCTGTGGCCAGGCCATCCCCGCCTCTCCCCCTACGCGGACTGCATGCACTTCGTGCTGCGGCGCTCTGCCTTGGGATGCGGTTCGTTCGTCAGCCTGTCCGTAGGGGCTCTGGTCCTCTGGTGAGGGAGGTCACGTTCTTGTCCCACGCTCTTGTGGTAACGCCTCCTCGTTTCCCAGGCTTCCTACGCCGTGTTTGTTTGTTCGCCGCATGGTCCCCCAGCGTCTAGACCGCTGCGGGGGCCAGACTTGCATTCCTAGCCGATTGACTGACGGTCCCGCCGCCCCGAGCGGCCGACCATGAGCAATCAGTTGACGCCGTAATTTCCTAACAGCGATGAGACTTTTCGGCGAACAATAGGCAATTTAATGCGAGTTCTTTTGAGGACGCCTGTGTTAGCGCCAGTGCGGCTTCTTTAAGACTGGCGCGCTGAGCCTCGTAGTGGACGGCTGCCATTTCACGCGAGGCGACGATAGAAATGAGCACGCAGTTGCAACATCAGGACAGATGATCACAAGAATGCGCGCCTTTCTCGGCATGTTGGCCCATCCTCGACACGTGGGGGTTTGGACCCTCCTCCCCCCTCGTCACCCTCCGTGAGGGCCTTCTCCTGCGTTTCGTCCTCACTGTTCCTGGCTCCGTCGCCCTGCTGCTCTCTGCCTAGCCGAAGCTTGCCTCTTAAGGTGCAGTGCCGCCCTGCGAAGATAGTGCAGGCCGCCTTGTACGGCTGGTGGCCACCCGTCTCGCCTTTCAGAGTTGCCGGCGCACCGCATCAAGGCGATTGCGGAGGAATCGGGGCGACGCCACAACAGGACAGGACGCCGTTGCCCCGTTCTCGCCCCGATTATCATCCTCTCTTCCGGGGGCCTCCTGCTGCTCTTTGTCTTCCCCCTCCTCCTACTCCTCCTCCTCCTTCCTCTCCCCGTTCTTCTCTTTCTCATTCCTTGCTTCCCCCCTCATCCTTCCCCTCCTGCCCCCCCCCCTTGTTAGAGCTGTGGAGTCTTTCGAGATTCCCGTGCATCTGACGCCATGATGTTCTCGTGGCATGGGCCCCCAGAATTGTCGATCGAGGCTGTCTCGGCGACCAGCTTTTCATCCCGGTCCGTCTTTCGAAGACCCCGGGTCCCGAAACGGGCCTAATTTTGGGTATAATGAGGCCCCAGACGATGTCGAGCTCGTTCAGAAGTCTTCCCCCCCTTATCCTCCTCCTGGCCATCCACGAGGCGTGGCGCTTGCAGGCCCTTCGCTGGTGGTCCCTGCTCTGTGCGCATGTTCTCAACTCGTGCTGGTATGCGCTACGTGTGCCCAAACGACGCCTTGAGTCAGAGACACAGAGACTCGTGCGTCAATGGTGCTCTCATCTTACCTGATGTATCCTCCTCCGCCTCCTCCCCTCTCCTCCTCCTTCTCCTCCTCCTGCTCCTTCTCCTCCTCCTCCCCTCCTCCCCTCTCCTCCTCCTTCTCCTCCTCCTCATCCTTCTCCTTCTCCTCCCCTCCTCCTCTCTCCTCCTCCTCTTCCTCCTCTTCTTCCTCCCCTCTCCTCCTCCTCCTTCTCCTCCTCCTGCTCCTGCTCCTCCTCCTCCTCCACCACCTCCTCCTCCCCTTCCTCCTCTTCTTCCTCCTCCTCCTCGCCTTCTCGGTGCGGCCGAGGCTCGTGCGTCGCCCCTGGCGCGTGGTTGCAGGCGGTCGCGCTGCTCGCGGAGATGCGCGAGGAGCGCGCACCCGTTTTCCGTCCATGGGGACAGCCTCGAGGGTCGAGGCGAGAGATTCGATCGTTACGTTGCATCTTCGGGGGACCTCGCTTGTCCCCCAAATGGGTGTCTTCTCTTGTGCCCGACGCGGGCTCGATGCGGACTCGACGCGGATTTGGCGCGGACTCGGCGCGAATTCGACATGGATTCGACACGGATCCGACGAGTCCAATATGGATTCGACACGGATTCGACGCGGATTGGGCCGTGACGAGTCAGACAAGGTCCCCGCAGGATGCAGCAGCATAAGGATAGGAGGGGTTCGAGGTGTACGTTACGTCGCTTGGTCGGCTGAGGGGCCAAGGAGTTCGGCGACGGAACTCGTTGCAGAGACTCTCCAGCAACCCACAGGTTGAGAAGCTGAGGCGTCTATGCACCGAACTACTTGGCCGACCAGCCGACCTGTCGTAATCTTCGAGCCGCTTCCAATGTAGTTGTCGGACTGCTTCCACCACTTCTGAGCACCTCAGGACCTTCACTGGGTGCCGAGATCTACACATATCCACTATCCCGGGGCAGATCCATGCTGATCGCAGGATCGATGTAGGCGCTTCCCTGGCCACGCGCCAGGCGGGCGTAACCGCAGTACCCAATTATTGATTCCCCCGCTACCCCAAGCACTACAGTGAATAATTGATTCCAGAGGTGGGGGGGGCGCCGAGGGATAGCGTTGGCAACCGCAACTCAACAAATAGTTCCTCGGGGGAGCGGCGGTGGGAGTAAGATGAGCAAGACACCCTCAAGGGAGGCCACAGAAGTCTCGCAGCCAGTCCAAATCCCTGCGACAGCCCAGGGACAATTATAATTATCAAAGAACGCCGTACTCCACACAAAACATGGGATACGGTCGATGACCATTGAACAGCTTGCAGGGTTACCATCGACAAGCCATCGATCGCACCTCCATCCTCGATCTATCCTCGATCCTGAGACTCCCAGAGGCTCTTTTCTCTTTCAGGGACTCCCCTGAACGTCTCGACATGAAGCGCTGACATTACAGCTTTGGGGGCGGCTGAACTGAAGTGGCCAGGCTGACTATACTAGAGCAAAGCCGAGCAATGCAGCACACGCCAAATTAACGCGCAGCAGTGCAATGCAGCGTAGGACAGCGTGAACCATGGCCGTGCAAAACCAATTACGCTACCGAGGAACCCCACATACCTTTATTATGGATGAAGTGATGAGAGCTGAAATGAAGCATGTGAGAATGATGTTGGTGGCCGCTGCCCCGCCGATACCGCTGTGCCCTGGACGACCGTCACGGATAGCGGCCTCGGTGAGAGACCACCCCTTGCGCACCCCCGTATGGTGTCGAGAATATGCTGTGCATGCTGTGCCCTGGACGACCGTCACGGATAGCGGCCGCGGTGAAAGACCACCCCTTGCGCACCCCCTTATGGTGTCGAGAATATGCTATGCCTGCTGTGCCCTGGGTGACCGTCACGAATAGCGGCCGCTGTGAGAGACCACCCCCTGCGCACCCCCTTTATGGTGTCGAGAATATGCCATGCCTGCTGTGCCCTGGACGACCGTCACGGATAGCGGCCGCGGTGAGAGACCACCCCCTGCGCACCCCCTTATGGTGTCGAGAATATGCCATGCCTGCTGTGCCCAGCCCAAATGTCCAGCGGCTATCGACTGCTCTCCTCCTCTCCCTCGTCGCCCCAACGACCTGGTGACTGACCGACGGCAGGTGGCAGTCACAGGTCCTGCCCCGCGCAGGCTGGGGCCGCCAACTTGGGCTGGCCTCGGGGACAATGGAGTCCCCCTGGGCTGCAACTGCTCCTGGCAGCCCCCCTGGTGGAGGGGAATCGTTTCACCGCAGTGGCAGGCCGCGGCCTTGGTTTCCGTGCTACCTCCTGGGAGTGAGGTGCACCCCCACACTGCGCTAGACCCCCACGTCAGTCCGTGGGCTATTAGCCCGCGCGATCGGCCGAGATAACCCCACCCACGGTTCTTGGCCGCGTTCTACGCTGGCCCGTGGAGGGCCCGGGCGATCGGCTGAAGGCCCCGCCCCTTCCATTCCCCGCCCGCAGTGGCTGGCCATGGCCACAGTTCTTGTGCCACCTCATGGGTTCGAGGGGCACCCCCACACTGCGCGTAGATACCCTCGGCGCCCCGTGGGTTCCCTGCCTGTGCGGTCGGCTGAAATAACCCCACCCACGGCTCTTTGGCCGCGCTGATTGCAGGCCCGTGGAGTCTGAGGTGATTGGCTGAAGGCCACCCCCCTCGCGCTTCACCCTTTGAAGTCCGACGGCGTGCCCACGTGGCTTCCCCCCTTCGACGGCGCCACGCGCCACGTCCACCCCCCCAGGTGACGGGTCCTCTGGTGGCTGCCTCAGGCTCCTTCCAGAGGCACTGTGGCTTCGGCACTCGAAGTTTGGCGTCAGGGGTGTGGTGCTCGCATCGTTTTCCCCATCTCCGGCGCCACTCCCCGGCTGTGGCTCCCGGCGCTTGTTGGGTCCCCGTGCTGGGTTCGCTCGGGCCCTTCGCTTTATTCAAATGCTAGCGGCTATCGGCTGCGCTCTTGCCATCCTCCTGGCGCTCTGGGTACGATGGTGGCGTCCCATCGACTTGTGGCTTTCACAGGACTCGCGAGTCTCCAAGCTGCTCCCTGGCAGGCCACAGGTGAAGGGGGCTGAGCCAGTACGGGCTTCCCCCATGGGCCGCATCGGTCAGGGGCAGCCCTCATCGCGGTCGGTTTCACCGCAGTGTCAGGCCTTGGCCTCAGTCCACGTGCGTCCTCCTGGGAGTGAGGTGCACTTACACTGCGCTCCCCCACGGTATCCGTGGGCTCTGCCTGTGGGGTACGGCTGCATTAACCCTCCCCGCTGCTCTGGGCTTCCACGCTTGCAGGCCAGTTCGCTCACGTTGTAAGGCTACGGGCCGCGGCTCCCGCTCAATCACAGTGGCGCCGACAAGTGACAGTCGCCCTTCACCGTGCCAGGGGTATGACAGACGCCTGTTGGCGTGATGGGCCAGGTATTACAGTGGCTGGTGGCGCTTCGTTTCCGTACTCCACGTTTCGAGGCCGTTGTTGCGCCGCGACGCCGGTACGTCTCAGTGGGTTAGTCAACTCGCAATTTGGCTGCACTGGGTCATCTCCTGGAGTGAGGATGCATAGTAGCGGGCCACGGCGCGCCATTTTGGCACGAGCCGTGGCAGCATGTTTGCGACATGCAGCAGGGCACGCTTTTCAGTCGGAGTACCGAACGGTGGTTCATACAGTGCGTGTCGGTTGTTCGCCCCTGGTACCTACCATCTCTTGTCGAGGGAGTTCTTCAGATGTGGTCTGGCGGTCCTCGATGAGCACCGGGTGCTCCGTGAGTGAGGGCTTCCTCTGTCTGTCTCATCGCCACATGCTCCGTTCTCTCTGTCTGTTTGTGTTTCCCCTGCTGCCTACAGCTGCACTGGCCGTTGCGGCTGCACGGGTACAGGCCCCGTGCGTGCTGCAGTTGGCTGTTAGTGGTCGCTGCTTGCGGGCGCCGTTTGGGCGGCTCCTCGCTTGCTCGCGCTTCCGTTCGCCCGCCGCTCCCGCCGCCTTCGGCTTTTGGCCCCTGCGGCTGCACAGGTGCCGGCTGTGCGTGCTTCGCGGCTGGCTGCTTGTGTCTTTGCCGTCAGGGTGACTCCTCGCTGGCTTACGGTTGCCGTGGCCTTAATTGGTCTTTGCATGTGCACTCCGCGCGCCCTCGCGCTAATTATCTGGCGATGTGCCCCAGCCTTGGTGCCAACGCCCTCTGGGCTTCGTGCGAGCCGCGAATCAAAAAAGTATTCCCACCAGTCCATCCACAAGTGATGCAGAGACGAGTTGCCGTGATCAGGGAAGCGGAGGAGCATGCAGTGGATCAGCAGCTGGGGAAGTCGTCAAATTGAAGTCTTGGATCAGCTTGCGCAGGCCCAGGAGCGAACCGCATGCTCCTTCGCGGACCTGCCGAATGAGGAAAGGCGGGGGAGAAGGGCGAGGGGGATGAGGGAGAAGACGAGGAGGAGGAGGAGGAGGAGGAGGAGGAGGAGGAGGAGGAGGAGGATAAAGTGGAGGAGGAGGAGGTGGGGGAGGGGGGGAGGGAGGAGGGAGTTGGAGAAATAGGCTGATGAGGAGGAAGGGGAAGAGGAGGAGGACAATGGCGAGCTTGGAGGCTTTTTGGGTCGTCTTGGGGGCCTCTTGGCGTGCATCGGGGAGCCTCTTGGGACTTCTATGAGGGTCTCTTGGGAGCCTCTTGGAGGCCTCTTGGGCGCCCCTTGGGGCCTTCTTGGCGCCTCTTGGGGCCATCCCGGGGGCTTTCGAGGCGCTCTTGGGGCCATCTTGGAGGACATCGATGAGCGAAAGGGGATGGTCGCAATTAGCCTTCCCCCTTTGTAAGCCTCCAAAATCGCCTAGTGGACCTCTCTTGGGGCGCTCTTGGGGCCGTCTTGGGGCTCTGTTGGGCCTCTCTTGAGGCCAGCTTGAGGCCTCGGAAGGCTATCCAAAGCGAATGTGCGACCATGCAGCAATCAGTGATATTCCGTATGTTTTGGAGGTCTTGGAGCCGTCTTGGAGCGTTCTTGGGGCCTTTTGGAACATCTTGGGGGCCATCTTGAGGCATCTTAGGTTATCTGGAGCTACCTTGGAGGTCATCTTGGGCTCTCTGAGGCCCTCTTGGAGCCGTCTTGGTCGAAAAAGTACCCTCTGACACCTCGCGAAGGGCCCCGTCCAGATCCAAGGGACGGGGTAGGGGGAGGGGCCAAGCTACCCACTCGCCCGCAAGCCGTCTAGTTCACTTCCACCCGCCCTCCCAACACATAAGTAACATTCGAGCCTCAGCATGCTCAGCGGTCGTTTTTGGATGGATAACGACTGGGAAACCAAAACGACCTGGGAACCCAAACCGACCAAACATGCGCGACGGTGGGGCGAGGTGCGCCACGCGTGCGAGGCGCGCCACGCGCGCCAGGCACCCCTGGGGCCCGAGCGCACGCCTGGTGCGCCAGATGCGCCACGTGCTGGCGGCGCCAGGTGCGCCACGTCCAGGGTCACGCGCAGAGTATGTCAGGTGCGCTTGTGCACGTGACGGCACACATCGGGAAACATGTCGACCCCCACCATCCTCCTTGTCGAACAGCAATGCCCTTCATTGTGTCTGGTGGGCCTGCGCACAGCAGACCATCTGTCACCACCCCCGCCGTCCCTGTCAAACACCACTTGACAGTGATCGCGGGGTGGCCGCGCACGATCCAGGTATAGCCGCGAGGTGCATGTTGGTTGTATCGTTTTTTTGTTGTTGTGTGTTAGGGATGGTCACCTTCCGCACAGCAAGCAATATGCTGACACCCCCGCCGTCCCTACCATACACAATACAATGTGCCTGCGGGCTTCACGAACAGGACTCAAGACTTGACCAGAAATAATACTTTGTATTGTTGGTTGAGAGGGGTAGTGGAACGGATCGCATCGGGTTGGCCGCGCAAGCTCCAAATGTGGAGGCGAAGTGCGTTTTGTATGGTTTTTTGAGAGGGATGTTGGGGGGTGTCCGCATGGTTCCTGGTTTGCCGCCGGTCGCCTGGGGGAGGGGGTGTATACTAATAGGGAACAGTGATAAACCCCTCCAAGGGGGTTGGAAGAGGACCTTCCTAGACCACCAACGCCCAGAGGGCTGGTGGGATGATGTGGGATGCGAGTCATGTCTTGGAAGAGGTTAGAGAACTGATTGGGCCCCTTGCTGGACAACAAGACGACGTCGGCATTCTTGGTTTGATGGAAAAGCGTTCTTGCCTTCTTACTGGAAGTGTGTAGGGAGTGCAATGGGAGGCAATGTCCTTCCCTACACGTGCAAGGGAGGTGCACATCGAGGCCTTTCGGTCCATCCCGCCACCGTGAACTGTGGGCCTCCTTGGACTTTCCACCAGGCCCAGGGCTCCCCCTGCGGCATCCGCGAGGCCCCTGGAGGCACGGAGAGCCCTGGGCGTTTCACACTGGGCGTTTCGAGCGATTTCGGGCCCCAGGACCATCACAGATCGATCCAACTCAACAATGCAGCGTATTTCGTTTGCGATGTTGTATTTTTTTCCGCGGCGTCGCATTCCAGGGAGTGCCATAGACGTGCAGCCCCTGTTGCCGCCGCCCTCGCCGCCGCCACCGACGTCGCTGCCGGGACTGCCGCCGCCGCTGCCTTTGCCGCCGCATTGCGCGAAGAGAAGCCGGGCCCCTCAGCGGCGCGTTGCGCCCAACGCCGTCGCGTGTGGCGGCGTGACCGGTGCTTGCGCGCGGGCGGGCCGTTGGCGGCAGGCGCTGCGGCTGCTGGCCGAGGCCCCCCAGCAGAGCGCCCAGCGCAGATTCTGAAGGGGGAGGGGGAGGACGACGAGGTGGAGGATACCAGGACGCTGGGGACGACGAGGATCAATGACAACAACGGCGAGGTCGACGACGACGACGATGAGGTCGAGGATCACGGTCTTTGATTGCTTTTGGCCCCTTTTGAGTCTCCCTTTCTTGGGCTTCTGGAGGACCCCGGCTTCTTGAGGCCTTCGCAGGCCTGTTGGGACATCCGCAGCCTCCGTTCTCCTCAAGAGACCCTGGGTGGACCCACTGCAGGTTCGTATCGCCTCGACGCGGCAACGATGCTGGCGCGGGCGATCGAAAATTTGGCAACCTCTCAGCCACGCGTAAGGGTGACCCTTGACCAAAGCGTCATTCAGCGTGGGCCCACAGGCCCCCCCCCCCCAGCACCAGCTTGGGCGCTTGGATTTGCCCCCTCCCCCCCGACCAAAGGCCACTGCTGCACCAAAGGCCTCTGCTGCCTAGTGTCACGCTCGCGTATGGCTTGGACCTCTGGGGGCTCGTTCCAAGGCAGCCCTGGACCCACAGAAGTCGGGTGACGCAAGGGGGATCAGGAAAGGGGGGGTGTACGACATCTGCTGCATACAACTGCATTCTGCCACGCTGCCGCCAGCTTTCCTTGATACACGGGCGCATCTGGCTCGGTGCGGCGCAGGGACAATCAGCTACGTGAGCTGATCCGCTAACCCCGCCCTTGCCATCCCCCCCTTTCGTCAGACCCAAGGAAGGACACCCACAGCAGGAAGGCGGGGCGAAAGATGCTGTCGGCAGCCTCTTGTGGGGGACCTCCCAGGCTGGAGCCGAAGATTGAGCGGTTCGAGCGGTGATTCAGAAATCGCGGCCCTTGTCGTCGAGGCAGGAATGCGGAGAATATTGGGACGCCGCCGACGGGAGAGGGACGAGTGCCAGGATGAAGGGCTTTGTTCTGCGCGTAAAGGGAGTTTAGCGCAGCTGCACGGCTGGTTCGTGACGCGACGACGTGGAGGAGGAGGGGGAGGAGGAGGCGGAGGCGGAGGCGGAGGAGGAGGAGGAGGAGGCGGAGACGGAGGCGGAGGAGGAGGAGGATGAGGAGGAGGAGGAGGTGGAGGAGGAGGAGGAGGGGGAGGCGGAAGGCGAGGGGGGGGGGGGAGGGGGAGGGGGAGGGGGACAAGCTAGGTGCGCGCGCGTCATATCTGACGTCCTACCCCTCCCTCCCATCCATTACCATGGCGCTGATTTTCTCTATCCGCGGACTAGTGGGTGGTGGTGCGCGTGCGTGCGTGCGTGCGTGTGTGCGTGGTTGTGGTGGTGGTGGTGGTGGTGGTGCTGCTGCTGGTGGTGGTGGTGGTGCTGGTGGTGGTTGTGGTGGTGGTGCTGGTGGTGGTGGTGGTGGTGGGTGGTGGTGGTGGTGGTGTGTGTGTGTGTGTGCGCGTGTGTGCGCGTGTGCTGTGGCATGGCACGGGAAATGACGTCAGCGCTGCAGCGGGAGCACGAGTCGAAACGGGCGGAAGCGCGGAAATGAGGCCAGCGCTGCAGCGGGAGTACGATTCGGAACGAGCGGAAGCACGGAAATGAGGCCAGCGCTGCAGCGGGAGCACGATTCGGAACGAGCGGGGCCCGAAAATGAGGCTGGCGCTTCGGCGAGAGCAGCATTTTGAAAAACATGCAGGCGAAAACCCAACTCCCGGGACTCCTGTGTGTAAAAAAGCCGGACGCGGGGGGGGTCGGCTACTTTCAGGCCGCCATCGGGGGAAGAGGGAGAGTAGTATTCATATTGAGTAAGTGTAGAGGAGGAGGAGGAGGAGGAGGAGGAGGAGGAGGAGACTGAGGAGGAGTATGCGAGGAGAAGCAGGAGGAGGAGGATGAAGAGGAGAAGGAGGAGGAATATAAGGAGCAGTAGGAGGACGAGGAGGAGGAGGACCAGTGTAAGTCCAAGGGTCATCATCCCACTCAGCCTCTTCATAGGCCCCTACAGCGGTTTAGTTTCACTGAGGGAGCTGCCTCGTTGGAAGACAACCGCTTGAAGATCCTAAGTCATGCCAAAACATTGCTCTCGGGATTCCAACGCCACGGATCAGCCTGACTGTTGCGTCTTGAGAACCCTCAGTCGCACCAGAACGCAATTCTTGGGATATGAACACCGCAGATGAACGCAACTGTTGCACCCTCATAATCCTGAATCCGTTCAACACAATGTTTGGTACGTTGATCCTGGGAATCCGTGCCACTCTTGCAAAGTTTATACGAATGTGCGCGGCGCTGCGAGAAACACATGTTGAAAGGGAACCGCCCTCACTCCGCGAAGCTCTTGCAAATTCAAAAAAACAGTGCACGCGGCGCTAAGGCGAGAGCCACACATTGAAAGCGATTCGCCGTCAACCCGCGAAACCCTAGCATTTTTATACGCGAATGTGCGCGGCGCTAAGGCGAAACTTTCATTTTGAAAACAACCCACCCTCCATCTGTGAAGCTGCTGCCACTTTCCAAGGCTTCCGGACATTAATGGTGAGGAAGTCTCAAGCGCAACGCCTGGCCCGCCCTAACAAATGGCCTCGGGTTGCGACAGGGAGAAGTTATTCGTAAGGAATGCAATGGAATGGAATGCAATGGAATGGAATGGAATGGAACTGAATGGAATGGAATGGCATGGAATGGAATGGAATGGAATGGAATGGAATGGAATGGAATGGAATGGAATGGAATGGAATGGAATGGAGGAGGAGGAGGAGGAGGAGGAGAACGTTCTGTCTCCTCGGGTGCGGGCCGGGGCTTGGGCCGGGGTGGGGGCTGGGGCCGAGGCAGGGGGAGGGGTCTTGAGCTTCCCTGCCGGCAGGGAGTGCATTCCTTTGTCCTTCTCCGATGGGGACCGCCGAGGGTGGGGGTCAAGCTCCCCAGGAACCCCCCCTGGACCGCTCCCCAGGACCCCCTGGGGACCACCCCCTGGCCCCTCCCCGGAATTCTTCTCGGCAGGGAAGGGACAAAGGGAAGGGGCTTCCCTTTGACGTAATTTCGACAGTGTTCGATCGCCCTTGTTTGTTCAATCTGCCTTACGACAAAACGATTCAAAGGAGGCTGGCGGACTTCAGTGAAGAATGGGCTGGCCTCGCGTCGAAGGGCCTCCCACACACGGATTTCATTTCTCTTTCAGTATCCGCTTGGATCCCTTCAGTACAAGGGTTGATTTTGGTCGAGGAATGTCAGACCGCACGACGCGCGGGGGTATGGGATTCGACCTGCTGGGGCGACCGAAGCGCCATAGCAAGAACCGAAAGTCACGACTGGCGGCGCTCTTGCTTGGTGACCAGCAGCACGCGGGCGGCGTCGCATGCATGCCGTTGCCAATTCATGGTCCATTTCGATCCCATCTTTCCGATTCGGTTTCGATTCCAGCCAGCCCGATTCGATTCCGACGTTCTGGTGATCCGAAGCGGCACGGCGCTGGCGTCAACGATTCGATTTCGATTCCGTGCCGATGCGGACCGATCCGACGCACAGTCCGATCCGATTTGATTGATGCGATACTGGCCTTCTGCAAGTTCTTGAGAGCGCACTGTGAGTTTGGGGCGTTCGGGGTCGCCCAAGAGGAGGGTGAGGACTTGGTGTGTGTGTGTGTGGATATCATGGTCAGGGCCATGACCTCTTCCACATTCCATGGCGCTCTCTTCTTCTCCCAATGCGCTCCCCTGGGGCCCCCCCCGCCCGCGCACGTGGCTCGGGCCATGGTTCGTTGGCCCCCCCCTCTTTCTGGCTCTCTCTGTGGTTCCACGGTCCGATTCGATTCGCTGGCTGGGTCCGCGCCTTCCATTCGATTCTTCACCCGCGTCGGCCGGGGCCAGCCCGAGCTGGGCGCGGCGATCCGATATCGAGGTGATGCGGAAGCATTCCCTGGCGACCCCATGCGTTTCCGCTCTGACCCAGTTCCGGCTCTGGCCGATCGCCCTTCTTCGGCGCGTCCGTGCACCGTGATGTGCCGGAGGGCACGCCGAGCGACTGCGGTGTGCAGCGCCCCGACCCTCGCGCGAGGCCCGCCGGTGGCGCGTGAGGGCGTCCACGGCCGCGCACAGCGCGGCGGTGACGGCTCTCGGGCAGAGCTGGAGGCGTCCTTCGGGGGGGTGGGGGGGGCACGGGGAGGAGGGGACGAGGGAGGACGGGTGAGGAGACGGGAGCCGAGGGGGGGACGAGAGGGACGGAGCCGAGGGGAGGCAGGAGATAGCGGAGCGGATGGGGATGGAGGGAGGGGGAGGAGGGGGGGTAGTTTCGGAGTCACGGATGTTATGACCGGCTTGGAGGAAGAGGAGGAGGGAAGAGGAGGGAGGGAGGAGGAGGAGGAGGAGGAGGAGGAGGAGGAGAGGAGGAGGAGGAGGAGGAGGGGGTGGGGGAGGGGAGGGGGAGGAGGAGGCGCACTCTGCAGGGAGGGAGGGGAGGGAGTGGGGGAGGGAGGAGGTTGGTTGGTTGGTTGGTTGGTTGGTTGGTTGGTTGGTTGGTTGGTTGGTTGGTTGGTGGGGCATTGCGGGGGCGCGGGTAAGTGCTGAAGGACTGCGACTGCCGCGACCCCGCAAGGTCCGCTCAGGGGAAGGAAAGGCACCGCCTGCAGGGCTCGAGGAAGAGGAGGCGGAGGACAGGGGGCGGACCGAGGAACGCCCGACTGAGCCGGGCCCCGCTTGTCCCCTAGGTCCGCGGAGGAGGAGCCGCTCCGTAGCCCTGGAAGCGAACGCGATGGAGAAGAGGGCAAGACCCGAGGAGGGAGGCTTGACGGCGACTCCCTCCCACGGGGGCCCCCGCCCATCCTCCCAGCCGCCTCGTGTCAGCGCAGGACGCAGCTGCGAGACTGAGAGAGAGGAGGGAGATGGGGGCCACCCCAGGAAGGCTCCCGGTCGCCTTGCCCAGAATGACGCCGCCTCCTTCCCCAAGAAACTTGCCAGCGCGGTCGCCTCTGCGTGCGCCATCGAACAATGCACGACCGGAGTTTGAAAGGGTCTATTTTAGTTCCGCCGCAGCTGGCAGTTGGGGCGGCAGGTTTCCAGCGAGGGTTGTCGAGGAAGGCCCTCGCCCAGAAGAAGTTGGTTCCGTCCAGCTCGAGAGCTGCCCCGTCCGCCATGGCAGACAGCCGCCTGCCGAAACGGAGAAAGAAGTCGATCTTCGTTTCGGAACTCCCCGCCGCCACGGCCAAGGGAGGAGCCCATTGGAGACCTGGCTTGTTGAAGTATCACATTGAGCAGATGCTGCGCCCAAAGGGGAGGGAGGGGGGATGGGAAGGAGGGAGGCGGAGAAAGGGGAGGAGGAGGAGGAGGTGGAGGAAGGGGGAGGAGAGGTGAGTGAAAGCAAAAGGGACGGGGGACAGGCGACCTCTCCTGGTGGATCTCCGGCCTGGCAGCAGCTTCGAGAATCTCGCTCGCGCACCGCGCCAGCGTTCCGACCCCGTCCCCTTTTTTCTCCAGGGGCAACGTCAAGGGGGGGTTGGGCTCAGGAGGTGGGATAGGTTCTAGACTTTGGGGTTCGAGGCTCGAGGTTGTCACGTGTTGTCAGTGTTCGTCGGTCTTCCGGCCCTGGCGCGTCCTCGCCGAGAGCGTTCCGGTGGTGTCTGCATCGTCCCGAACGCCGAAAACCAACAGACAACGTCAGGATGGGGATGGGTTCAGGAGGGACGCATCGCCTCCCAATCGCCCGCTGATCGTCAGTCGCCCACCCCGCCGAAGAGCGCAGGGATCCGCTATGGAGGGCTTGTCGCCGATTAATCAGTGATGCATCGCCGATTCCAGCTCGATGTGTCTCCAGAGCCAGTTCCCCTCAACGTTCCCCCTCGATCTTTCGTTCCGCAGCCAGTCCGGCTCAAGACATTGTGGCTCAGGCAGGCAGTGGCTCGTCGGGGGCGTCGCAGAGGGGGTGAGGGCCAGGGGGGGGCAGCATGGCTCGGGCCCCTGCATCTTCCAGATTTCGTGGCCCTCCCCCCAGTTTTGGCGACCGATGGGGGGAAGTGAGAAGGGCCCTCTCAGAAGGCGGCGGGACTTTTCAGAAACCCTCGCGCCTTCTGATCGGTGGTTTGTGCCTTCGGGGAAGGCTTACGTTCAGATGCCTGGGGCCATGATGCGCGATGCCCCCCCCTTTTCCCTGCCCCCCTCTCCGGCACACCCGAGATAGGAGCGGCAGGGATGGGCAAGGTCCACGGGAGTCTGGCGCGCGCTGGCAAGGTCAAGAACCAGACCCCGAAGGTCGCGAAGGCACCCAAGGGACGCAAATTCATTACACGCCCGTCATTCTAATTCGGTATTTCCGGACTCCCAGATCCCAGTTTACTTTTTGCCCCTTCCTATTTCAAAGATCGACCGGTGTCCTTCCCTCTTCTTCAGTTGGCGGGCGGAAACCCATTATCTTTCCAACGCCTTCCTGCCTCATTGTTCTACCAACCATTCGTCTTGCCGACCGGCGTGTACGGTGGGGAGGCGCACCAAGAAGCCCGATTCGCGTGTTGCGCAGCGATTTCCCGCGGGCGGTATTCAAGACAATGTTGCCTTTGTGGTGCTTTGGGGTTGTCCCCTGCCGCACCTCGCGCTCGGATTCTCATGTCGGATTGCTTGCGGGAGTTCCTTGCGGCCAGGTCCGCACTGTATCGCATACATTCGGCAGGTTTGCGCCGCCTTGACGCGGTGGTACCAGCGCGGGCGTTCAAGGTTCGACGTTGGGCATTCTTGGGACGACCGCCGACGACGATCGACGACGCCGACGACGACCTCCAACGACGACGACGACAAATGATCGTCGACAACGACGCACCATCGGCGATCGAACGGCGACGACGACCTCAACCGATCGACGACATGAGTTCGAAAGCGTATGGAGTCTCTTGCAGCGGAGATCCTTCAACGCTCAATCGCTCGCTCGGTGGCAGATGCCAGGGCCCACGTCGTAAAGGCAGTACCTGCCACGCACAGGTCGAAGAGGGGAGTGGGGGCGAGGGGGGGGACGGTATCCGCTGCATGCAGCTGGTTTCGACCCCGCCGCCGGGCACATTCTCGACATGCGGTCGTTCCCAGCTACATGCTGCTGATTCTCGAAGACGAAGCATGGTCCAAACAAGCGTTCCCAGGTCCGCGCGGTTCTCCAAACGTAAACGCTTACGCGCCAACTCCTTTTATGTTGCCCCTCGTTCAAGGGGTGTCTGCGGTTCGGTCGGCTGTGCTGCGCCGCAAATGGTTGCGTTCAGTTCGGTTCGGATCGGTTGGTTGTTGTGTCGTTGCTGCATCGCTGCGCCCTTCTAGGCCGCCTGCGGCCTGTCCGTTTCGGTCGGCTTCGGTTTCGCTGCTGGCATCGATGTGGACGGCCCTTGCTGTCGTCCAACCCCGAACCGACCTTGGCCAGGCCACAGGGATCGCCGTGCACTCGCCCTCCCCTCCCCGCTCCCACCGACCGGCGAGGCCGGGAGTGAGCGGCGCGCATGGGGGGAGGGGGGCGCGAGGGAAGTTGCGTTCTAAGTTGAGTAGGGCCGAGGGTCAGAGATCGCCTTCCTCTGCAGAGACAAGGACGTCAAGGTGGTCCAGCGCCTCGCTGGTTAAGCCGACGAACATGTGCAACATCCAACCATTCGCTTATGTCCAAAGTTTTTGCTTGACACCAGGTTTGTTTTTCTTGTTCTCCACGTTAGAAGGACCCAGAGGTTTCCAGGAAGCTTTCCTGCAATCCTTCGAGCTCTTCCAAGAATGCCCCCGCCACCTCTGAAGGCGTCCTCCGACCCAAGGGCCCGCGGGGCGGGGAGCCAGGCCAGGATCCGCGCGGCAGGTCTTGCGCCGCGCTGACGCGGTGGCGGCCCCAGCAGGGTCCACTTCGATCCCACCGATCCGATACGGACCGATGTTTGCATGGCGCTGTTGTCCATCCTGGCGCAGCCGATCCAATTCGAGCTCGACGATCTGCGCTGTCGGAAGGCAGGGATCGCTCAAAGGATGAACGCTCAACACGGTGTCAGGAACCCGCACACGAGTCTTCATGGCACGAACCCGTCGCACGCCAAGGCCACGCGCAGGGGCGCGAAGATACATCGCGTTTTAGGGTATTTCAGAAGAGTGAGGAGGAGATGATGATGAGGATGATGATGATGATGAGGATGATGATGATGATGATGATGATGATGATGATGATGATGAATGTGATCTTGTTGCTGATGCTGATGTTGATGCTGATGCCGGCGCTGCTGATGAGGGTGATGCTGCTGATGATGGTTATGATGTTAATATTGATGATGATGTTGACGATGATGCTGATGATGTCGATCACAATGGCTATTACAGTGATGATGATGATGATGATGATGATGATGATGATGACGTTGCTGATGACGATGCTGATGATGATCATTAGGATGATACTGAGGATGATGAATATGATGTTGCTGCTGATGCTGATGCTGATGCTGATGCTGCTGCTGAGGGTAATGCTGATGATGATGATGGCGGTGATGCTGTTGATGTTGATGATGCTGCTGATGGTATGGTATGGTATGGTATGGTCTGGTATGACGGTGGCCTGAAGCCACTGATGCTGATGATGCAGATGATGATCATGAGGATTATAATGCGGATGTTTAATATGGTGTTGTTGCTGATGCTGATGTTGATGCTGATGCTGCTGATGAGGGTGATACTGATGCTGTTGATGGTGATCATGATGCTTATGATGCTGATGATGATGTCGATGACCAAGGCTATGCTAGTGGTGATGATGAGGATGATGGTGGTGGCGATGCTGATAATACTGTCGATGATTATGTTGTTGATTATGATGATGGCGATGACCACGACTGTCATAGTGATACTGATGATGATGAAGATGCTGATGATGCTGATGATGATATGGTATGGTATCGTTTGCTATGTCGGTGGCCTGAAGCCAGTGATGATGACGATGCTGATGCTGATCATGAGGATGATAATGCGGATTATGAATATGATGTTGTTGCTGATGCTGATGCGGATGTTGATACTGCTGATGAGGGTAATGCTGACGATGATGCTGATGGTTATTATGTTGATATTGGTGATGGTGCTGATGATGCTGCTGATGATGATGCTGTCGATCACTATGTTCATGCTTATGATGACGATGTTGATGGTGCTGCTGATGATCATTGGGATGACAAGGAGGATGATGACTATGATGTTGCTGCTGATGATGATGTTGATGCTGATGCTGCTGCTGCTGACGAGGGTGATACTGGTGCTGCTGATGATGATGATGATGATGGTGATGCTGCTGATGTTGATTGATGATGATGCTAATGATGATGATGATGATGATGATGATGATGATGCTGATGCTGATGCTGATGATGATATTGTCGATGGTTATGGCTATGCTGATGATGATGATGATGATGATGAGGGAGTTGATGGTGGTGATGGTGATAATAATGTTGATGACCATGTTGTTAATTGTGATGATGACGATAACGTCGACTGCGATGGTGATAATGTTGATGCCTATGATGATGATGCTGATGATGATGATGATGACGTTGACGATGCTGATTATGGTATGTTATGGTATGGTGTCGTGGTGGCCTGAAGCCAATAATGCTGATGCTGATGATGATCATGCGGATGATAATGAGGAAGATGAATATGATGTTGCTGCTGATGCTGATGCTGATGCTGCTGATGAGGGTGATGCTGATGATGATGATGGTTATGATGATGGTGCTGCTGATGATGCTGCTGATGATGATGCCGATCAGTACGGCTATGTTAGTGATGATGATTCTGATGATGTTGATGATCATCATGATTATGATGATGATAATGAGGATGATGAATATGATGCTGCTGCTGATGCTGCTGCTGATGCTGCTGATGAGGGTGATGTTGATTCTGCTGATGATACTGCTGATGGTGATGCTGTTGATAATGATGATGATATTTCTGATGATGATGATGATGATGTCGATATGCATGGCTATGCTAGTGGTGATGATGATGAGGAGGATGAGGAGGATTATGCTGGTGATGATGAGGAGGAGGATGATGATGATAAGAATGTTGATGATCAAGTTGTTGATTATATCGATGACGATGGCGACGACTGTGATGGTGATAATGATGATGGCGATGATGATGAAGATGATGCTGATGATGATCATGGTGATGGTGATGCTGATGGTGATGATGCTTTGGCGACGATGATGATGGTGAGGGAGATGGTGATGAGGGTGATGCTGATGATGATGATAATGATGATGGGCTTGATGCTGGTGATTGCAATGCCGATGCTGATGGCGGTGATGGTGGTGTTCTTGATGGTGGTGATGTTGGTGGTGGTAGTGATGGTGATGATGACGACGATGATAGTGATGGTGGTGGTGATGAGTGTGTTGATTACGATGGCGAGCATGACAATGGTGTTGCTGGTGAGGTTGAAGATGACGTTAAGTATGAGTATGATAGTGACAATGGTAAGGATGATGAGGACGATGCTGATGCTGATGATGCTGCGGCTGGTGATGATGATGATGGCGACGGCGATGGCGATGGCGATTGTGACGGTGATGCTGCTGCTCCTGTTGCTGGTGTTGAATATGATGATGAGGAGGATGATGATGATGGTGATGATGAGCAACATCATTATGATAATGATGCTGACGATGGTGATGGTGACTGTGATTGTTATGGTGATGGTGATGGCTATGGCTATGGCTATGAACATGGTGAGGGTGATGGTGGCGGCTCGAGAAATGATGCCAACGATGCATTGCAGGTTTTCCAGTCTCTCTTAATGCCTCGAGTGGCCAGACAGGAACGGCCGAGCACGTTTCTCCCATGCACCCTGAGCGGGCCGTACCACGGCTCTGCTCTCGCCCTGATTTGCT
>CAUYUJ010014504.1:234299-266799 GCA_963575745.1 Prorocentrum cordatum
TCCTCCTCCTCCTCCTCCTGCTCATCCGCCTCCGCCTCCGCCTTCTCCTCCTCGTCCTCCTCCTACTCTTTATCCTTCTCATCCTTCTCCTCATAGTCCTCCTCCTCGCCTTCCTCCTCCTCCTCCCCCTCCCCCCCTCCCCCTCCTCCTCCTCCTCCTGCTCCTCCTCCTCATCCTCCTCCTCCTCCTCCTCCTCCTCCCCTCCTCCCTCCTCCTCCTGCTGCTCCTGCTCCTCCTCCTCCTCATCCTCCTCCTCCTCCTCCTCCTTCTCCTCCTCCTCCTCCTCCTCCTCCTCCTCCTCCTCCTCCTCCTCCTCCTCTCCTCCCTCCTCCTCCTCACTGTCCTCCTCCCCCCTGTCCCCCATCGCCTCCCTCTTCTCCTCCTCCTCCTCCTCTGCTCCTCCTCTCCTCCTCCTCCTCTCCTCCTCCTCCTCCTCGTCCTCCTCCTCCTTCTCTCGCTCCTCGTTCCTCCACCTCCTCCCTTCCTTCCTCCTCCCCTCCCCCTTCTCCTCCCCCTCCTCCTCCTCCTCCTCTCCTCCTCCTCCTTCTCCTCCTCCGCCCCCACCCCCTCCCCGTCCGCCTCCTCCTACGCTTCCTCCTTCTCCTCCTCCTCCCTCTTCTCCTCCTCCTCTTCCTCCTCCTCCTCCTCCTCCTCCTCCTCCTCCTCCAGCCCCGAGGGGCTCAGAGTTGCAGATTCGGGCGGTCGCCATGTCACTCACCCATCTCGTTTTGTCTCTCCTTTGCGTGCCCCACCTCCAGTGCCGACGGGCCGCAATGTCTGCTCCCACTTCTCTTCGCGTCTTGGGATATAATCCGATGTATGCGAGTGGGACTAGAATGGAAGAGATTCTTCAGGAGACGGAGAACATAGATGTGCTTCTGCCGGCTGCCACTCAGGCAGGGGACCGCCTGCGCGGCGCGCAGGTGCTTCGCCGCCGTGCTGGCCGCCGCCTGCTGCTGGAGGCTCCCCACGCTCGGGAGCCGCTCGCCAACCCCAGCTGCGGTGTCGCCGTGGCGCTGGGGCCGGCCCTGTCGCTGGGGGGCGACCCCATTCGCTGGTGGGGACCACCAGAGGGAGCTGCAGGCAAGGCGGTGGGTGTGCGTGCGAAACAAGGCCCAGTGGATGTGTGCTGTATCTCTATGTACTTCCCTCCTCGTCCTGATCAGCACCCTAATAAGCAGGGGTATCTTAAGACTGTGTCGACATTAGCTACGTGGCTATACCAGTTTCTAAGTGAGCTACCTGTACGTTGCACTCCTCTTATCTTTACTGACCTGAACGATGGTATAGGGGGTGGGTGGGTAGGAGGAAGCTGGCGCTCGGTATCAGCACAGCACGTCGGTTCACCCACTCGTGAGCGCATCTGCAACGGAGCTGGACACAGGCTTCGGCTAGTGCTGGAGAGGCACCACCTGATGGTGGCCAAAGCGACCACGATGGTGGAAGACGCAGATTTCTTTGAGAAGGGGTCCAGCCGTATTGACTACCTGTGCATCCCGATGGATATGTCGTCCCTGATTGTGTCCTGCCACCCTCTCCGACGGCTTGGAGCGAAGTTGCAGCCCGTCCGTGGGCCAGCTCCACGTGACCACTTACCCCTTATACTAACCCTGACCTAAAACAAGGGGGTATTCCGAGGCAGCCGCTTCAGGAACATCATCAATGAGATAGAGATCGTATGATGACTAGCTTACGGAATGGGGAGGGCAGGTGGGAGTTCTTGGAGGAGGTGGTGGAGGAACTGAAAAAAGGTTTCTATCTTACACCTTAGGGACTGAGCAGCTGGAGTCATCGATTATTTCGGGGGGGGTGAAGCATTTCACTGTTTCTCGGAAAGTTCGACCTGGGTATAGCCAGGATTGTGCTAGGCGACGCGAACTGCTTCGTAGGCGGGTACAAATAAGGGGTTAGAAGTTGGGGGCATCATCCGAGCAGGTCCTCTTGATAGATCAGGAGCTCAAACACGTATCCCATGCCCTCCAAAAAGAGCGTAGGCAACACCTCCGACGTCTGCAGAATGAACTCTTTACGGAAGCCGCGGAGCATTGGGGGAAGAGGCGCACAGCGGAGGCCATGGTGGCCTCGCGCAGAGCGGCCCGCTGCAGGTACGGTCCCAAGCGACGGGGCGGTCGGCTCGCAGGCTGTGCCCCTCCCTCTAAAGAAGCGTGGCTGGATGTGTGGGGTCGTCCAGGGAGTGAAGGAGGTATGTTGGTGGAGGGGGCGGATTGGGAGGCGCGGAGGTCCAGTAGGGAGGAGGCTGCAGGTTACCAGTTTGTCTTCGACGACCCCGACCTTGCCGCCCTTGCTAAGCAGGATGTCCAGGACCTACGCCGGTACGTTGCCCATTGTCCTAAGCGTCGTTCGGTTCCGACGGGAACAGCACCAGCTGAATTGTGGCATATGCTTCTCTTTCCCAGGTGGCGTGTGCAGGCTCGCCACGGTCTCGGGTGCGCTGATCAGCCCGCCCCGGTAAAGACGTTCTAGTTCTTCTTGCATGTGGGATTCTCAAAAACACGCCACTACGGGGTCACACCGCTGTGCTGGCACCTGAGTGAGGGGGCCGCTTTATTGAAGAACCAGCTTGCGGGTCCACGGGGGCGACGGGTCGTGCACGTACTTCCTACGGTTGGTAAAGGATTCTTCTCTAAGAAACTTGCTTCTTCTCCTACTCCTGCTGATCACGGGTTCGTTCAAGGACGGAGGAGGGAGGCGGCGGTGTTAATATCCCTCAACACATCGTGGCGGCTTCGCATGGCAGGGCGTACGCACAATATTGGCCTTAAGGACCTTAGCAACGCCTTTGGCAGCAGCACATATGAGTCCATGTCAGTCTCAGTCAACTTGCACGCCTCGGACCAGGATGCCCCCTTGTGCACCCAGCGCTTCGAGAACGCTCACACCGTCTTGCCCTCTCATACAGAAGGGGTGGTTGTCCCACCGCGCCAGGGGGGGATGATGGGCGACCCGTTCATGGTTCGGATGTTCCTCGCTACTTTTAAACGTCCAGTGGTGGGGTGGAGCTACGACCTTATGAGATGGGATAATTCTGCTAAAGACTTGATCGCTTCCTGGGGTCCTCTTCGAGGTGATCTATCGCTCTTGAAATTTGCCGACGACCTCAACAAAATCGTTCTGGCTGATGAGGGAAGCAGTTTCGGGGAGTTCATGGCTAAACCTCGGTCGGTCGACGATTCCCTGGACGCTCGTCTTGTTCCCTTCGGATACGGACAAAATGCCAGCAATCATGAGTTTATATTTCACTTCAGCCAGACCGGTCACACCTTGCCGCCGCCTACTTCGTTCTACCAAGCCACTACAGGGCGCGCGCAAGGATGAGGCGAGGTACCTGGGACCCCATATTGTATTAAGAGATTCTGCGGCTCATGAAATCACTCGTCGGCTTCAGGCTTCGCGTGTTGCATTCCACAGCCTGGGGGGTATTTGGTCACTTCGCCTCCCTTATCGGTGGAAAACGTCTGTTACGAATAGGCTTTGGTCAGAATGCCTTACTTAGCGGACTAGAGGCCTTGGTACTATCGGCTAACGATTACATTCGTCTTGACAGGGGGCTTGCTGCTCTTGGCCGCATCGCTACGATGGGGAAGGCATCGACGGCGACGGAGGTTGCGCAGGCCAGATCATCTGACCATGTCAGGAGCTTGACTACGGAGCAGGTGCTGGCGTACTGGCGTCTTACCCCCAGTGTGATCGAGCTTCGGACGAGGAGATTAGGGATGTACCAGTCGTGGGCGAAGGACCCAGCCCATTACTCCCAGGTATCGTGCTGCCTGTTCGGTTCTACGCCCATGGACATCGATCGTCCGCAACTGTCCAACGGCCGTCCTACTGGCTTCGCGTCTCCGTGGGCAAGACAGTTACATTCCGACATCGTGGAGGCAGCCGCTGTCCTGGATAGTTGTGCCCTTGATGAACTGGTTGATGATTTGGATATCTTTGGGGATGCCGAGAAGGCCTCGGAGTGTGTCGCGTTGGATTTCTCTGAGCTCAGGGCTAGGGTCTACTCTATACATATACCGCCGCCTGGAGGAGGAGGAAATGGACAAGGAGGTGGCAACGATATGCACATGTTCTGAAATATTTTAGACCATGTAAAGATCTCAACCCAGAACAATGAGGAGGCGGAGGTAATGGGGGAGGAGTTCCGGCTGGCATGTGACATGTATTTGGAGGCAGGACGTATAAGTGAGGCGACCTTCTACGCGAGGCGTGATTTAATGAACCACTTATGTCGGGTTCACGGTCTTCACAATCTACGCCACCAGATTACCCCGAGCAACATCTGCATTACTTGTAAGCAAATGTTTGGCAGCAGGTCTAACGCAGCTCGGCACCTACAGGGTTCGCTAGCCAGGGGAAGTTGTGAAACACGGGGGCCCTCAACATTAAAGTCTACTGCGACGGCCCCGACGTCCCTGGCATGTCCCCTGTGTCCGTGCGAGGGCTCGAACCTCTTGCAGCTGTGCGACCACATGCGTGGTCATCTTCCTTTCCAGCTTCCCGCACTTCACCCTTCACCGGAACATGCCAGAGGGAGCAGCGGCGGCCTCGGCGGCGAGCGGATCGGGATCGGGAGACGTGCTGATGCCCTCCTGGTTCAAGCAGCCAGGCAAGAGGGGGGCGGAGATCGAGGGGGGTGGCGGCGGCGGCAAGAAGGGCGGGGTGGGCGACCGCTCCAACCACAGCGGCGGGGGCAACAAGCAGGAGCGGCTCCACCAGGCGACGAGCAAGCTCGTCCTCGTGATGTCCCGCGAGCTCGCCGACCTGTCGTCCGCCGTGTTTCTCAAGTACGAGGTGCTGGCGTCGGGCGGCCTTGTGGCGGCGCGCCAGCAGGCGGGGCGCGAGTGCGACCAGGCGTCGAAGGAGCCCAGGGAGAAGACCAAGAGCGGCAAGAAGGTGGACTTCCGCAAGAGGGGCCCACCACATGTGTCCATCGTCATGTCGCGGCATACTACGGAGCGACGTTCACGCCGTCGGCGGGCCCCCAGCAGCACGAGCAGGAGGAGCTCAAGAAGAGGATGGTGGAGATGTGGGGGATCATCAGGCAGGGAGAGATGCTGACGGTGGCGAGGGCGCGCCCGTACTTTCGGTCGAGGATCTTTCGCAAGGAGGAGGGCCCCCCCCCCAGAAAGGGGCAATCTATATGACGTTCCATCGGGATGTAGAGCTGGGCCAGATGATGGCGACGCTCTTCGAAAAGCTCGTGATCGCGGAGGGGGGGGTGTACCTTCCAGGGCCAGCCCCGAGGGGGCCACTGGATCGAGAAGTATCATCACTGATCGGGAGCGATCGCAAGTAGGCCGGGTGCAATCTAGTTTCAGATTCCAGCAGCTCGTAGCTAGAGGTATTGTGAATCAGAATGCCCCCCTCGAGGCCTTGCGGGCCCGTTCCGTGGGGTGAATGCACGGGCAGTGCCCAGCTACAGTCAGCCAGAGCTGCCAACTGTACCAGTCGTAGTTCTTCCGCCTCGCTTGAGAGGCTTTAGTAGAGGGAGGGGGCGGGCGTCGTCCAGTCGGGTGTCGGGGGGTCGGGGGAGGGGAGAAGACTCGTCCCGTGCCTGAGTGCCCACCCAGCAGGGCTGCGTGCCCGTGCGCTGGTGTGCGGCCAGGGCCAGTGCTGCTCCGCAGAGCGCGGCGCTGGGCCGTGTGTCAGGCTAGTGGCATACAGTGCGTCTCTGAATCCAGCACACTTGTACGATCGGAGTCGGCGATGTCTGGTTCTCACGTTGTGTGACCTCAGTGGATTCCCAGAGTTCCAGTCCAGTCCAGTCCTCCTCCTCCTCCTTCTCCTCCTCCTCCTCCGCATCCTTCCTCTCCTCCTCCTCCTCCTGGCCGTGTGCCTCCTCCCTGCCATCCATCTCCTTATCCTCCCTGTGCTCCTCTTCCCCCTCCTCCTCCTCCTCCTCCTCCTCCTCCTCCTCCTCATCATCCTCATCCTCATCCTCATCCTCCTCCTCATCCTCCTTCTCTACTTCCTCCTCTTCCCTGTCCTCCTCCTCCTCCTCCTCCTCCTCCTCCTCCTCCTCCTCCTCCTCTTCCCCCCATTGCCCCTCCTCCTTCTCCTCCTCGTGTTCCTGCTCTTTTCCTCCTCCTCCTCCTCCTGATGCTGCTTCTCCTTCTCTCTGTCCCCCATCGCGTCCTCCTCCTGCTCCTCCTGCTCCTCGTGCTCCTCCTCCTCCTCCTCCTCTTCCTCCTCCTCCTCCTCCTCCTCCTCCTCCTCCCTGTCATCCTCCCCCCCCTCCTCCTACTCCAGAGGCGGCACCCTCTCCTCGCTCCAAGACGTGGGCAGGCGGCCAGAGGGGAGCCTCCGAGGGCGGTGGGGGTCGTTGCGGCTGGGGCTCGTCACGGGAGGGGGTCGGTCAGGCCACGTTGGGTTTGGGTTGTGAGGACATCATGGCGGCGGGCAGGGATTTTCCAGACGTCATGCTTTGTGTGTTCGCTCCTTCGTTTCGTGTTTCGTACGCTTCCCATGTGTATTGCGATGTGTCCCGTTCCCTTTTCTGATTATTGTTTGGCTTCGTGATGTTGATCATCTTCGCCTTGTCATTACCAATCGTCTTGTTTCAGTGCGCCCATGCCTCCCCCCGCCTCGTCTGCGCACGTGCCTCCAGCCATGATGCGCCAGCCCCCCTCGTCCTCTTTCCGAGGCTGGGTTTCATCTGGAACCGCCGCCTGGGGGATCGATCTTCGGGGACCGGCAGGCGGTGGATATGGATATATTCAGGCATTTGTGGGGGGCTTGAAATATCCACATCCACTGGCGGCCGTGGCCCCAGGAGATCGGTTTATTTGGTGTTGGTTTTGACATACGTCCGCCTCGCACTCTGCGGCGCACCCGAGAAGCCCGCGGAGCACGTCCTCGTCGTCGAGGTGAGCGGCGCGCCGCTTTCTCGCCCCTCTGGGCCTTCGAGGGCGCCAAAACATGTTCCCGTCGCGGGAGCAAGGCAGGGAGAAGGCGAGGAAGGAGAGGCAGGGAGGGAGGATTCTTCCCTCCCTGGAAGGGAGTGGAGGGACAAAAGGAAGGAGGGACAGAAGAAGGGAGGGACAGAAGGTTGGAGGGAGGGACGGAAGGAGGAAGGAGGGAGATCGCATACAGACACGACTCTGGAATATAAGGACCCACTTGGGCTCAGCAGGGCCTCTGGTCTCTGTGCTGTTCCTTAGAGATACCTGGGTGGGGGGGGGGCTTTTCGTGGCCGAGCCTCGCCGTGGCCAGAGACGCCCCCTCCTGCCGTGACATCTGCATCTGCCTTGCTGCCCCGTTGCAGTCTTGGGTCTGGCGGGCTGCGCCCGGTTGCGTGCGCTCGACAGCCAGCAGCCAGGGTCGGGAGGCAGTGTGCTGCGGACGTGATTTGGTGTTTCGCGAGCTCCACAACAGAACAGTCATCACGACGGAAGGTTTCTGCCCATCTCCGGCTTCTGGCGACCATTGCGGGCCCCACGACCTTCCTCAGAACTACTTAACATGAAAAGCCCGTCGCGGAGAAGGGATCCAGATGTTGGAGGGTTACGTTATGAGGAAGTCTCGACGTCGGAGGTTTGCGAGGGGTAGGAAAGGGGGGAGGAGGGATGCTGGAGCGAGCAGGGAGGGAAGGAGGGGGGGGCTGATTGAGGGAGGGAGTGGAGGGAGGGAGGAGGCACCCGTGCGAGCGGAAAGCAGACTCGGGTAAGCTGGCCCGAGTGTACGTCGAAGTGCATCACAGCTGAAGCCGAGGCCAGAGCTGAAGTTTTCAGGCAAAGGACTTGGCCGACCCTGCAGCCAGAGAGGCGGAAGAGAGGCCGGGAGAGGAGGGAGGGGGAGGGAGGGGAGGGAGGCGGGGAGGGGAGGGAGGGCAGGAGAGAAGGACTTCGGGAGCGAAAGGAGGACGTACATGTACATGAATCCACGCTGGTTTCGAGAGTACGCATTGCACAAATGTTCGTATAACGCGGCCGGTCTCGCGGATCGAGGGGCCGTGTTCATGTACATAGTTGGGCGCGTACGTCCTTTGTGGGCTCCCTGGGACTGGAGGGCGGGAGGCAGGGATGAAGTGGAAGAAGCCAGGGGATGGAGCAGGGGCAGGGGGCCCACGGCTCTCGAGAGGGGGCCTGGCACAGGGCACTCATCCCAGGCCCTGGCGCGGGCGGGACACGTCCCTTCCTGCTTCTCCATCCCCCTCATGCTCCCGCTCTTTCTCCTCCTCCTCTTCCTGCTCACTTCCTCCTCCCCCTCTTCCTCAATGTTCCTCCTCCTTTCCTCCCTCGCTCCTGCTGCAAGCTTCGAGCTGCGAGTGGTTCCGCGACGATGCTCGGCGCATCTCCCCCAGTCAGCGCCAAGGGAAAAGGCATCCTCCTCTGACCCCCGTCCTGCTCCTCCTCCCCTGCCTGCTCCTACTTTTCCTGATCGTACTTTCTGCTCTTTCTCCTCCTCCTCCTCCTCCTCGTCCTCCTCCTCCTCGTCCTCATCTTCATGACCTTCCCCCTCTCCCCGCCCTTGCTCCTCGCCCGCCCCGCGCGCAGGTGGCAGGAGTCCCTGCACCTCGTCGCCGAGGCGCGCCGGCTGCGGGGGTGGCTCGTCCCCGAGCGGCCGCGCTGGCCCGACGGGGAGCGCCGACGGGCTGGCCAGATGGTAGGCGGACGTTGTTCACGTTTCGCGTATCTCCACCAGGTTGTCTGGTTCGGTCTCCTGCCAACGCAGCTTGCGTTTTCATGAGGGTCATTTTGTCCCTTGCACGTGCATTCGCCTCGGTGGCCAATTTACACCGTCACGCGCCCCGGACGCTGTCTTTGCTCCCTGTCATCCGCCTCGGAGCCGCGAACCAAAAAGTATCTCCACCAGGTCTTGCCTAATCAGCATCGGCCTCTTGCATGCGCACCCTGGCTGTACTGTGCCCCAGTTTTCTGTGAATTAGTCTGTGGCGCGCCCCGCTTCGACTTGACACGCCGTCGGCGCTTCCGCCCGCGGCCGTTGACTAAAAAGTATCTCCACAAGCCTATTCAAACACTATCATCGTTCCAACGCTACCCGCGCAGGGTCGCGATCTGTTTTGATGTTCCTGGGACGCGCGGTGTTCGGATCATTGAACGCTCAACTAAGGGGGCTTCTAGCGAGGGGCGGGTTGAGCTGTGAGTTTTGATTGCCGACAAGGCAGCTTGAAATCGGGCGTCTGCGTCGGCAATTTGCCCCCGATCTTGCCCCCCAGCGCGCGCGCTGCTCCCGGCCCGCCCCATGAGAGCTGACGGGGAAAAGGACTAAAGAGACATGTAGTGAAGCGAAGCGGGCGACCAGGGTGAGCAGAGAGATCTCTGGGAGCGAGAGGGTTGCCTTGGAAGGCCTCTTCGGGCCATCCCTCTGGCCCACGCGGGGGCGAGGAGGAGGAGGATGAAGAAGAAGACGTTGACCACGACCACGACAATGACGACGATGACGACGACGACGACGGCGACGACGACGGCGGCGGCGGCGGCGGCGACGGCGACGGCCACGACGACAAGGAAGATGATGAAAAGAAAAAGGAAGGCGATAGAGGGCAAGGACGAGGACGAGGACGAAGTTGAGGATGAGGACGAGAGCGAGGACGAGGAGAGAGCCTTCAAAACCGCCTCTTGGAGCCATCTTGGGACTCTTTTCGGCGATCTTTGGGTCCTCTTTGGGCTCTGTTGGGGGGATTCGGGGCCTGCGTGCGGCCTTTTGGGAGCCCGCCTGGGGGTGCCTTGAGAGCCCTGGAGGGCCTCTCGGGGCCATCTTGGAGGCCATCGATCAAAAGGAGGGGGGGTCTCCGATTTCGCCCCCCCCTCCCCACCCCCACCCCACACTTCCCACCTCTCACCCCACCCGAGCCGCCGGAGTCGACTCTAGTAGCCCCGTTGAGGCGCTCTTCGGCGCCCTTCTTGGGTCTCTCTTGGGCCATCTTGTGGCATCTCGAGGCTTCAAAAGCGCATGGGAAGCGAAACGGCGAGAAGGCAACCAACATTTATGCTCCCACGATTTTTGAAGGGTTTGGGCCTCTTGGGGGGCCTGAGGGGGTTCCGAGAGCACATGGAACCGTCTTTTGCCCTCGTCGGGCCACTTGGAGGTATGCCAGAAGCTAGCGTGAACCATCGTCGACCATTTGAGCAATCTCGGAGGCTATCTAGAAGCATCGGAGGCCTTTTTGGAACCATCTTGGGCCATCTTGGGCGCCCTGACACTCCGCGGCACTCCGAAACAACCTCCGGGAGGAGGGGGCGGTGTAAACCTCCCTGGAGGCAAGAGGGTTTTTGGAAGAAGGGACGCTCCCGTTAGACGCCCCTGGTGGAATTCCAGCATCATCGATCCTGGATCCTCCTCCTCGGTCATGGATCCCCCTCCTCGACGGTCGACACTCCTGAACCTCTTGATCATTCTCCCTGCCTCTCTCGGCAAGTCTCGGCGGCTGATAGAGACCCAACCTTGCCAACTTGGTTGGGCTCATTACCCTTTCTCGTTTCTCGGGACGGTGAAAAAGATAACGTTTTTGTCGCGGGCCTGCGCCCGCCAGGGCTGGTCCCGGGTCGTTTCCGCTCAAGGGTGTTTTGAAAAGGGTTGTTTGCCTTCCCTTTGCCCCCCCCCCCCGCGAAAGTCGGCATGAAGGACGGGCGTCTTGGAGGACGTGGGTTTTGGACGTCCTTTGCCGCCCTCGGGCCCGCGCGGCCCTCCTCTGTTCCCGGAGACGTCGGAGAAACGGCTCGCGATGAAGAATCCCGGGAGTTGCCAAGAGCGGGGCATGACCAGAGGATAACATGGAGAGGGCCATGTTGTGTTCCTGAATGTCATGGTCCCACTGTCCCCCCATTATTACCAGCCGCGCTGCGCGTCGCCTGGTAGTTTCGCCACCATCGTGGCCTTTTTTTCCTGCGCTTCGCGCGCGACAGTTGCGCTGTACGCCTTGACTCTGTGCTGCTCGACCATTTGACGGTGCGCGGCTGCTTCCGCGTCATTCGCAATCAAACATGTATCCTTACCAGCCCAGCCCATCCAGAAAACTATCGCCAGGCGAGTTGCTCGAATCACGGCAGTGTTGAAACAGGTAATGGAACGGGCCGCCATGGAAGCGTATCCGGGGCGCAGGAATGGTTAGAACAGTTGTTGGATCACATGAGTGTCTTCCTGCTGCGACGTTTTCAAAAAGGAGTCCCCTGGGGGCGTTCTTGGATTTATATTTGGACCTTCTCGGGGCGGGGAGGCTAGTATGGGCGCAGAAGAACGAGGAGAAGGAGGACGATGATAAGAACAAAAAAGTCTGAGACCCTGACATGCTGACATGGTAAACGTTGTGGATGGGCACGCAGTAAGGATCGGGAACATCTGTTGCGTCATGCAACATGTCTTCATTAGCAGTGGCGACTCTCGGTGACAGCGCTGACATTTCGCTGATGCCATCCTTTCCAACAGGGCATGCTCTCGGATCCCTAGTTGCGGGCAGCCCGTGGGGCTCCCCAGCGCATCCATCTTGGGAGTAGAAGGGAGAAGCGTAAGAAGTGGAGGAATATGATGAGGAGCGGGAGGAGGTTATGACGGAGCTGGCGGAGCCTGGGCGGCTGATGAGCAGGCGGGGGCGGAGGAGGAGAGGAAGCAGGAGGACGAGCAGGGGGCGAACAGGAATATGGAGGCATGATGGGGCTCCGTACCCGGCAGAAGAGGGGGCCCTTCTTTTGTTTGTATTTGCAAAGGGGGGGAGACCCTGTGAAAACCCTGCAATGACCGTGCGAAGTGGGAGTAGTGGAGGCCTCTTGGGCCGATCCCGGCTTCTCTGGCTCAGGAAGGGGGGGGGGTCCTCAATTCAGGCCCCCCCCCCTTTGGAAGCCTAAACATGCCGTCTTGGAGTTTTCTGGGCCGTTTTTGGAGCGCTTCTGGGCGCTTTTGAGTCCGTTTTGGGACTCTCCTGGGCTCCTCTTGGAGCTCTCTGGGGCCATCTTGGGGCCATGTGGGAGCTTCGGAAACGAAGAACCTAGAAAATTACACATTGGTTTTCGGTTTTGGTTTTTGAAGGATTTTGACCTCTTGGGTGGTGCCTTGGGGCGCTCGAAGGACACTTGGCAACTTGGAACCGTGTTGAGGCTGCGGTGTCCTGGAGGCATGCCAGAGGCTATCTTGAGCCATCTTCCGCTGCCTGGGGCGATCTTGGATGCCACATTGGGTTCTCTGAGGCCCTCTTAGAGCCATCTTTGGGCATCGTGGGCGCTCCAACAGGTCGCGCCCCCCCAATCCCAGGCCCAGGGGAAGATTAGGGGTAATCTTCTCCCCCGAGCAGGGAAGGAGGGAGCCTCGGTAGGGAGGCTGCAATTCTTGACGTTTCGCGTATCCCCTCCAGCCGCTGATCCAGAAACGATGCCGAGGGGAGCTGACGGGGGGAGAGAGGAAGAGACACGCATAGTCAAATTGCGAGGGCGGCTGGCCTGGACGGCGTGTTGGGGCCATCTCTGGGCCCGCGTGGTTTCTCGGCGGCCTCGTGGGGAGGCTCCGTGGCCATCTCGAGCCGCCTTGGAGCGGTCTTGGGACCACTTGGAGCCTCTTGGGAGCCATCTTGAGCCAGCTTGGGCTATCTTGAGCCATCTTGAAGGTCATCATGGGCGCTCTGAGACCGCTTTGGGGCCTCTTGGGGGCCTCTCGGGGGCCTCTTGGAAAACCCTCGTGGGGCCTCTTGGGGCGCTCGTGGGACCCTCTTAGGGGGCCTCTTGGGAGCCCTGGAGCTGGAGGGCCTCTTGGGGCCAGCTTGGAGGCGGTCGGTCAAAAGAGGGGGGGTACTCGATGTGCGTCCCCCCTCGGGGGCCACGATCCTCGTGAGGGGTGTCAGAACCATTGGCCCTCCCACTGGCCGAAAAAGGAGCCTCCAACACCTCGCGAAACCTCTCCTAAAAATCTAATAATGGAGTTGGAGAGTTTGTGGAAGAGGAGGAGACCCTCCTTAGACCACCTGTCGCCCAAAGGGCTGGTGGGATTCTCGTTAAACCACCTACGCCCAGAGGAGTGGTGGGATCTTAACAGTCCCCGGGCCCCGGCTCGTCCGCGCACGTGCCTCGGGTCATGATTCGCGAGCCCGCCTCTTGGACGCCCCCCTCATGACCATGGACGCCCCCGTGACTTGTTCCCGGGGAGAGGCCCGCGGTCTAGAACAGATCTGCCTCCTGGCGTGGACACAAGCCCAGACCCCGGACGTCGTGATTTTTGTCACTGCGTGCCCCTCAGAAATCTGCACCCCTTCCTGGGGACCAGGTTTACATCCTGAGTCGCTCTTGGACGGCCCCGAGGCCTGGGAAGGGCCCCGGGAGGCCGAAAATAGCGAGACCTTCGTTGTGTGCTTGTGATTTTTGTTCACAGCGCGAGGAGGTCTGGGAATCCTGAGCCCCGGATGGGCCTGGGCAGAGCCGGTATGGGGTAGCAGCTAGCGCCCTCCTCCTGGGGCGGAGGCGTTGGGGCCGAGGAGTCCAGGCCTCGCGTTTCTGGGAAACTGGAACGTCGACATTACCAGTGGCGGGCTGCTGCTCAATCCCAGGGCTTTCTTGCGGGTCGGGGACGACGTCGGGGTGGTGTGGTGTATACTTGTTTCCCCGTTTTCCCATGGAAACAACACAACATGTATACACCAGGGTGCTGTACACGCCATAATCCGTTTTCTTGTGCGAGGTTTAGTGCGGGACCGGAAAAAGCATCGGTGTATAAAGTTCGGTTCCTGAGTTTCCCTCCCAGGATATTCCACCACCACCACCATAGACAGGAGAGGGAGGAGGTAGAGAGAGGGAGCTCCCCATTCTCCCGATGGTGGGGCAGGAGGAGGAGGAGGAGGAGGAGGAGGAGGAGGAGGAGGAGGAGGAGGAGGAGGAGCCCCCCGTCATACCCATAGTGGTGGTGGTGGTGGTGGAAAATTGGCCCATCAGATCAGGGTCCTGCTGGACGGCGACTGGGGTCCCTCGAGGTCGGCGATCTCGCAGGATCTAGCGGTTCACAGGTTTCCGATGCCACGTGATGCTGAAGATGTGCCCCGAGGACGTATCCAAGACTTCTTCGCGACGTGGTACATTGCATGGCAGAATTATTTGCACATGTTCTGCCTTTTGGGCCCCCCACCCAGGCCCCCGCACCGTCCAAAAACGACGCGGGATGAGAAAACAGTGCCAGGGAAAAGGTTTAGAAAACTGGTGCGGACGACGACGACGGCCCAGTCGATGACAACGACGACCACGGCCACGACCACGACCACGCAGACGGCGACAACGAAAACCACGGCGACGACGGCAATGACCACGACCACGACCACGACCACGTCGACGACGAAGACTACGACTACGACGACGACGGCGACGACGGACTCAACGACATTGATGGCAAAAATGACGGCCACGACGACGGCGGTGACGACGACGACGACGACGACGGGGACGACCTGGACGACGATCCCGACGACGAAGACGCCGACGGAGACGACGACGACGACGACGACGGCCGAGGCGGCGGCGGCGGCGAAGGCGGCTGTGGCCGTGCGGCGGCGATGGCGACGGCCACGGCCACGGCCACGGCGGCGACGGCGGCAGCGACGGCGGCGGCGACGGTGGTGGCGACGGCGACAGCGGCGGCGACAGCGACGGCAACGGCAACGGCGACGTCGACGTCGGCGACGGCGACGGCGACGGCGACAGCGGCGGCGGCGGCGGCGGCGGCCGTAGCGGTGAAGACTGCCGTGGCGGCGGCGACGGCGACGGCGACAGCGACAGCGACGGCGATGGCGACGGCGACGGCGACGGCCGCGACGGCGACGGCGACGGCAGCGGCGACATCGACGGCGACGACGACGACGACGACAACGACGACGACGACGGCGGCGGTGGCGGCGGCGGCGTCAAAGGCGAAGGCGGCCGTGGCGGCGGCCACGAGGCCGCCCGACCACCCTGTCCGGAGGCGAACCAGGTGCGCCTGGCGCCCGACGCGGCCATGTTCGGCGCCGCGGCGGCCGCCTGCGAGCGCCGGCAGCGCTGGGAGCCTTGCCTACCGGGGCCCAAGTAACGGGCCAGCGCTAATGAGTGTTTGTGAGCCACCTGGGGCCAACGGGGAAGTTCGCCTTGCTTCTGGCCCTGGGTTCCTCACAGCAGAAAGGTGGAGGTGGTTCCTGTAGCGTTTTTTCGTGACGGTGCATTTGTTCGCACCGTCTGATCTTACAGTAGGGTCCTTCTGTCCGCTCTCCGCTGACCTGGGTTTGAGAGCTACTAAGCGGCTCGCCGGGCTTCGCGATAGGGCCCTGGCCGACCCGGGCTTCTGGTTACCCCGGTCAGTGCTTCCCCGAGCCTCTCGGGGCCGAACAAACCCAGTCCTAACAGGGCCCTTGTCGCACAAGCCTGGTCCCAACCGCACCCAGGCTCGTGAACCCGGTCCCAACCGCCTTTGGGGATTCTGCAAGCCTAATGTGGACTATAGTCGCATGCCGCAATCTGGGTTCCACATACCCTCGAGCATGTGCTGCAAATCCGGTCTCAAAGTACTTCAGTATTTCGAACAACAGTTGAACAGAGGTCATGGTTCGAGGGCCCTTCGAAAGGGGTAGGAGTGCGAGAGGGGGTTGTTACCCGTTTAGTGTCAGCGCCGCCGAAACGGGTACAACCCCCAGACGGTGTGGACGTTCCTCTTGGTTTTTCCTGCCTGAGGATGCCTTCCAGCAGCTGCGATTCGTCGAGAGTCTTCCACGGGTTCACGCATCGCTCCGAACGGCCGCCGGAGACCCGAGTTGTGACATGCTCCGAAAACCAGCCTGGTTTTCTCATGTTGACATTCGGTGCGCGGCTTGCAGCGGGCGCCGGGGGGGGTGCAAACACGTGCGCGCAGGCCGCCAGCGTCGCACTGTATGCAACGATCGGCAAACCGCGCACCAAAAGTCACGCTTGTCTAGGGCCCTTCTTGCGTGTAGCCGAACCGGGGGGGGGTACTGTCAACGGGCACAGTATTTCGGCAACGTGCAGCACGGGCGCAGGATCGCGCAGCAAAGTGGCAAGAACGTGCCTGCTTCCTGCATCGGTCAAACGTACTTGTTTATTTTCAGCTTGTGACTAACAAATGGGTGCACCTCCCGGGGCTGATGAATAGACCCCGTGGGGCGCGAAACATGCTCTAAATCACGCGCGCCAGGGGGTCGTCGCGGGCGCCGCCGAAGGGATCGTGCACCATCCTGCATGACAGCCTCAAAACGACGGTTTTTGTTCGTATAGAAGTTGTCATACAGGTCGTACTCATCCGAGACGATGTTTTTCCCCCTTTCAGGCGTCGTCGTCGTCGTCGAGCACAGAGGGCTTGCGACCCCCCCTACCCCACAGATCATCCGCAGTGCGTCGTCGTCGCCGTCGAGTCGTCGCAGTCGCCGTCGTCGCCGTCGAGCACAGAGGGCCTTCGCAGCACCCCCCCCCCCCCAAGAGGCATCCGCAGTGCGTCGTCGTCGTCGTCGCCGCCGTCTCCGTCTGCCGTCCGCCGTCCGTCGTCCTCGTCCTCGTTTTCGTCGTTGTCGTCGTCGTCGTCGTATTCGTCGACGATTACAGGAACAACGACAGAGGGGGGTAGGAGGACTACCCGCTTTGTTCGGGTCGGACGAAAAGCTGGGGAAGAAAAGGGGGGGGTGCGAAACCTGCTGCGCGCAGCTGTTTTCGGTCGCCCCGCCGAGGGGCCAGTCCTCGATGCATGGCCGGTTTCGGCGCCACGGGGCGCTCGGAAAATCAGCAATGTGAACTACTGGGCAAATCCCCGCTTGGCCACGACCCCCTTCGTCCGGCCTGCCTTGCTCGCGGGCCCGCGGGACAGCTGGCGCCTCCTTGGCTGCGGCCAGTGCAAAAAAACGCATCGGTTCGACAAAATGTGCGCCGACAGCAGTTCTTGTTCATTTCGAACTGGTGTCGCCTTGGATCACGGTCCCTGCTTCTGCCGCCTTTGCCTCCCGCCCCCCTCCCCCTTCCCCCAATGTGTGCTGTCTGTCGCTTTCTCTCTGGCGGTTGGGCGTCGCCGCCGCAGTAGATTTTCAATTTGGCAGGCGCCGCCCCGCGATTCGCGTGAGCAGGGATCTTGGTTTTTGCGCCCATCAGGATGGCGCTGCTCGTCGTCGCCGCCGTCGCTTCCGCCGCCGCCGAACATCGAACCAGCAAAAAGGAAAAGGGGTCCTGAGGGAAGGTCGCAAAGAACGGAAGGGGGAATTCGGAAAAAAAACGGAGATACACTACGAGAGCTGTTGCATGCAACCGGTTTCGGCCCCGCCGCTAGGCGCTTGTCTCGAAACGTGGTCTCCTGTCGGCGACGACAAGCGGCGGGAAAACGGGCTAAATGTCGGCAGTTGATTGGTTGGTCCTCTCTTGATATCCCAGCTTTCCTCCGATCCATTTGTCGTCGCCGCTTTCGTCTCCTCTGCCGCTCGGGATCGAGTCGGCAGGACGGATGAGGGAAGGTGAACGAGCAGCATCGATGTTCGATGAAAGTGTGTTCGGGTTCCGGGCAAATCGCATTTTGGCCCAAGAGAAGTCCGAAGGTCGCGTTTTACGGGCCGGCATGATCCGAAGGGTCGTGCGGGAAATTGGTTTTCATAGCTTGTCGCTGTTTGTGGGTTCTTGGAGCCTTTCCCCAAGCCCTGTGGTTGCAACATCAACCGCGTTGACAAATTAGTCCAGGGGAAATCTTCGATGTCCAGGACCCGATCCCGTCTTGGCAAACGTCTTCGTCATCTGCGTCGCCGCCGAGGATCGACTCGCAGACGATCCAAACTTTGATGTTCAGGGGCTTCGGTTCCCGCGTCATCATCACCACCCGCATCATCATCATCATCATCATCATCATCATCATCATCATCATCATCATCATCATCATCATCATCATCATCATCATCGGCATCATCGGCATCATCCTCATCACCACCATCACGTTCATCATCACAGCGCTGCCGTGTTGTTCAGGCTCTTTCCAGAAGCGCGGCAATGGTCTCTTGCGAGGAAAAGTGGGGCAATGGCTTAAAGCAAAAATTTGGGTTCGAATCAACGTTCGGGTTAAAGCTCGCTCTAATAAACGTTCGGGTTAAAGGACCGAGAGGATGACAGAGGCAAACGCGGGAGGAGCAGGTCGGAAATTCCAAGGCCGGGAGCAGCAATCCAGCGGCCCCAGAGAAGAAAATGGCGAAGACTTCGAACGCCGACGACGACGACAATGAAAGCGAGGATGTGCTCATCGCTTCGGTCTCTCACCTCCGCAATGGCTGCGGGGACGGGGACACGAAGATGAACATTATGAACATTCTGAAGAATATGATGAAGACGACGACAAGCATGCATAAAGATATGAGGGAGGTTGAAGCAGATGTGGGGGGGAGCAAGTGCCTTTAGCAAAGCAAGCAGCTCACACAGCGAATGCGGCAACGCAAGCGGCCGATGCGGCAATGACAAATGTCAAACAGTTCAGGGAGGAATTACTTAATTTGGTAAGGGACATCGGGAAGGTGGAGGGGTTGACGTGGACCAAGACTTCGGTGACAGCAGCCAGCTTGTGGGCAAGGGCGAACCAGAGGAGGTGGAGAAGTTGGTTCGCGCAGCGAATTCCGGCACATTTCCCCAGGACACAACATCGATTGATACGCAGCTCGGCTCAAGCTTCCAGACGCGATGTGGGATTATTTAAGCACGCGGACAGCATGCACACGTACGAATAGCAGAAGATCTACGGCAACGCAGACCACCGGAACCGTGACCCGCAGTCGGAAGAAGCGAAGAGGGAGCGGGTTGTGAGGAACTTCGCGCGGGGTATTATCGAAGACAACGGGGGGCGCAAGGTCACGGTCAAACAGCACATTGACACGAACTACAGGAAGGGTGTGGCATGGTGGAAAGAGCACACGGCAGGGGGGGTGGAGAGATGGATCCATTCATGTGTGGGGACACGCGACAGGGTACCATGCCAAATTTGACGAGCTGCACGCCGTGGAGTAGGGGTTCCTTCGGCGGGGGGCGGCGGGGGTCGGGGTTTGTATGCGACCGCGTGCGGTGATGTATTTTTTTCATGTTGCGCAGGACGGGAATGGTGAAGCCAGGCGCCGGTGTTTTGGTTGATTCTCCATCTCGGGCGCAGGACGTGTAAGGCAAAGGTCTTGCAAGTCCTCAGGGGGTTGTTGTTCTTTACTGGAATGCGAATGGGATGGGAGAAAAGACGATTCATGACGTCGCTGATTTTCTGGACGACGTGCCACGGTGGGACATCCCTTTGTACCAGGAAGGGCCCTTTGCAGAGGAACTCGCCGAAAAGGTTTGCGAGTCTTGCCGGTTGTGGTGCCCCTCACGGGCACGGACGTCGACCAAACGCACCGTCGCCGTCTTGTTGCTCACATGAGATGGGTGATGCATGGAGCCGGTACGCAATATCGCACGCTAGATTTTCTGTGGCGTGTTGTTGTTTTTAGATGGTTGCACATGCAGGTGCGTCACGTCACATAAATGTCACAGCGGGCTTGCGGGCGGCACTATTGACGCACAGTTGATGGAGATAGAGGCAGTACTGACTGGGGCTCAGCATCAGAAGCGCACGTTGTTTTCCTGTTGGATCGACGCAAACGCCGCGCTTGGCCAGAAGCTCCTGGCCGAAGACGACAGCACTATCGGAGGCCATGGGCATCGTCAGTGCAACCATCGGGGCCGCAAATTGGAACGCTTGGCTGCACAGAGCGCGGCTGACAGCAACGAGTCTGATATTCGATGTGCGCCGCGGGGCCAGGATCGCGCGAGGGTTGCAGCCGGCCCTCGACGAGCGGGAACAACCGTCATTGTACCACGCTTTGCCGACGGAAGGCCTTGCGGAAGGCCATTTGATTTTGTTAGATGTAGATGTGATGGTTACAGTCTGCCCAGAAGGGTGGGTTGACGGCTGCGACGCCCCAGCCCAAAGCACCCTGGCGAAGTTCTCAAATTTCACGCTGCGAGGCGGCAGGAACGGGACAAGGAGCGAAGGGAATGTCTGCCCAAGCGTCTGCGGAGGGCCCTCCGCGCAAACAGACGACGTCGTTATGATAAAGAGATTCGCAAGGCAGCCGAACAGGGTCAATGGTTGCGCAGTTTCCAACGGATCCAACAGCGGCAGGCCGGCGTATAACGAACCACTTCGATCCAATCTTGCAGGGGAGGCGGCGACAGATGGCGTTGGCATCGCGGATGCGTTCGCTAATTTTAGGGCGACCTGTATCGCGACGGGAGGACGAGGCGCAATTCGATCCCCAATCTATTCCGCCGGCGACAGCGGCGCAGGTCACGGCGGTTTTGGAGCGGACGAAGGAGCGGTCGCCGACGACGGACTTGCAGCGGAAACGCTTCGGACGGGGCACGCAGATCTGATGGGCGCCATTGCGGCACATGTCACGCATATTCTGGATGGAGTTCCGGGCGCGCCCAGCGAGTGGAAGGTCGCTCCGTTGTCTGTCATCTCCAAGAAAGGCGCAATATACGAGTTGAAGAACTACAGGCCCATCTCGATCATCTCGGTCACGGCGAAACTTCTCATTCTCGCGCTCGACGACCGCGTCGAGGAAAGCGTGGAACAGCACCTGCGGGAAGAGCAACATGTCTTCCGTAGCGGAAGGGGATGTGACAATGCTTTGCGCGCCGTGACCATGCTGGATGTTGACATTGCTGGGTGTTGAAAAAGCCTTCGACCAGGCGCATCAGTCGCAACTCTTGGAGGCACTCCTGTTGTCATGCGCGGGTTCCAAAGCGGCGAGGGTTCTTCGAAAGCTCCGCGAAGACATGTCCGCATCTGCGCAGGCGTCTCCTGGCATAGCAAGTTGCCGCTTCAAGGTGCATCGGGGCGCGCGTCAGGGGGGCCCGCTGTCGCCCGCTCTGTCCAACCTGGCGATGGCGCAGCACGTTGAGGGAAGTCGACGCGTTATTGCAGCGACGAGGGTGCGGCATTGCGGTTGGGCGCGCGCTAGACGGGAAGCGCCTCGCGCGCGTTTCTTTCGCCGACAACGCTGTGCTCGCCGCGGGGCCGCGGACCCCCTTGGAGCGCGCGGTCGTCTCTGCGCGGGCTGCGCTGCTGAAGTGCGGTTTGAAGTTGCGCCCCGCGGAATGCAAGCCGCGCGCGACTCTCCCCGATGTTCGAAAGCGAGGCGACGCAGCATGTGGCGGCGGTTTCTCGCTGATTGCGCTGGGAAAAGGGGGGGCCCGTGGGGGTGCTCGGCGCAATGCTATCGCTGGCAGATGTGACCAATGCGAAGCTGGAGCGCCGCGTGGCGACGTGGTGGAGGGAGTCCTGGGCCATGGGGCGACTGCTGATGAACGCGGACATCTCGCCGCTCGGGGGATTGACGTCGGTCGGCGCGAACATCGGCAGTGGCGCCATATAATATTACGCGGGCGAGGATCGCAGGTGCCGCGCGCGGGCGAGGCGCGTTTCTGAAGAGTGTTCCGAACCGGACGTTGCGACGCGCATGCGGCGATCGACGAGGTTTCGAGGGGCCGCGGCCCGAGTGGGTTCGGCGGGCCACAAGACGCGCGAGGGCCAAGGCCCACGCCGCGGGCGCCAGGGGCTGGCCGACGGCGCGCGCGGCGAGGAAGGGGTCTTGGGCCGGGCGCATCAGCAGGTCGAGTGCGCTCGCGTGGGTCTGGGGAGCGACGTTCTGGCGCGGCTCCGCGCGGGCGCAGGGCGCAAGGCGCGAGGGCCCCGGCAGGCTCGCGGGGCCATCGCGCGGCAGACGCGTGACATGGGAAGACGAATTTCGCCGACGCGTTGCTCGCGCCGGCGGGCGACGCCAGGCGCTTATGGCCGCCGACAGGGCCAGGTGGCTAGCCGGCGCGCCCGATATTGCGACGTTGTCGACGGCGTAGCTCGAGTGCCCGGCCTGAATATTAACGCTTTTCCAATATTTGCCCGCGCGCCCGCGCGTCGGGCCTTCTCGGGGGCGCGCGCGCTCGCCGCTAGCCGCGCGCCCAGCGGGGCCACGGGGCGGGCCGACACTTGCACGTAATCTCGTCGTAACTCCGAGGAAGAAGCGCGGCCGCTCGCAAGACGGCATAACCAAGGACGCGCCGTTCAACATCATCGGCACCATCGCCAGGTCTGGCATCATGGCCTTCACGGAGGCCATGACAACGGGCGGCAAGATCTCCGCGTCGGGCAGTTTGGAGGCGAATTCTAGTCCGTCTCGCCTCGGACATTGCGCGCGCGATCGGAAAGTCAATCGCGGCGCAACAGGAAACGCGCGGCGCGCGGCGAAATCAAGCCCGGCATCACGATCGCCGGCCATTTGATGGAGGGCCCGTCTGAGCTCTCGGGGGAAAGCCGCGCGAACGACTCGGCCACTGAGCTCTCGGCTGTCACCGGGCCCCCTGTCTAGAATCCAAGGGCGAGGAGGCCGCGGGCGCCGGGGATGCGGAGGGGGACAGGAAGGACGACGAGAAAGATGAGCCTAAGATCGAGGAGGTCGACGAGGAGACACAGAACGATGATGGGATAAACCAAGTCCGTCAAGCAGCTTAACCAAATCAAGCCGCCGCGGCAGCGCAAGCCCGGGGGCGCGGCCATCGAACGCAAAGCCTCGTTCTACATGTCCCTGCCAAATTATTCGGAGGGCAGTTTGAGCCCCGCGCGCTGTTTTTGTTTTTTTTGGGGGGGGACGCGGCAGGCAACTTGCGGCCTGTTCGAGTCCGAAAAAAAAAAAGCGCAACAACGCCAAGTTGCACGTGCGACGCGCATTCGGCACTGACGGCTGTAGCGAGGTCGTGCTCGATTGGATCAATTTAGTGAGCAAAAAAACGCTGTTGACTCCGAGGGCTTGTCGCTGAACTTGGCTTAACTGTCGCATTGTCCACCTCGCGTGGCGCGAGCGGCGCCTTGCGGTCAGTCCACGAGGGCCCCGAGTGCATTCCCCTCCCGGAACTTCTTGACTTGATGTGAGGGTGTTGCGTTCAGCAGTGCCATAGAGCCCCATGTTTTCTATGTTGTACATGCTCGTCTGGTGTTTTTGAGACACTGAACGCGTTGGCCAAAGGCATGCGGTGGCCCAGCGACCTGCGTTCCAGGATTCGCAGTTCATTGTCTTGCACTTGTCCTACCCAGGGAGCTCGCATGGGGTTGAACGAATGAATCATCATCGCCGGCAGCATCACCAACATCATCACCAGCAGCATCACCTTTGACATCATCACTACCATTGTCCGCATCCTCATCCTCGTCTCCATGGCCATCCTCATCTAGAGCGCCGCGTTGTCGGACTGCGACAGTGGATCGGGGCGCGCGGTGTGAGAGAGCGGCTGAGGAATGGCGCGCGTTGCGCGTGAATCCATCCAGCAGGTTGCGCCGCGTGACCATTTGTGGTAACGCCGTCTTCCCAGCAGCCCGCAGTTCCGTGATTTGCCATATTTTGAGGCAATCCACACAGCAACAAAAACGCACACTAAATGGGAAAACCTTGTTGCGCCGCCTCGCGGTAAACCTCGGCATGCATATTTTGATGGTTTGAACACGTGACTACAAAGAGTGGCGCAGCTTGACCACACCATGTACGGAGCGGCTTGCCTCTGTACCCTGCAGTGGCATGGGTTCGGCCGTGCGCCCACGTCAGGCTTCCCAGGGCCCGCGCATGTTGCGGACCCCCACAATTTTCACCCACATTACCAAATTCATAAGTGTCCGCATCAATGATTCCGTCATCGTCGTCCGCCGTTTTTCGTCATCCCCATCCTTGCCCATTGTCTCTGCTTTTCCGCCTCCTTCCGCTGTTCCTTGCTGTTGCCCACGCGGTCTTGTTGCTTTCCGGAGGCACTCGGGCAAGCGAAAATGTACCTTGAACGACCTTAGGGCCAGGTCTCCCGAGCCAGCCTTCCGCTCGCACGGGCGCCTCCCTCCCTCACTCTTTCGCGACATTCCGTGCCCGCTGTCGGCGTTATTGCGAGGTCCTAGCCATGTGCCGCGACTGTTTGGCCTGATCGGCATCCCTGAATTGTCACAGCTCCCAGTGTTGCCGTGGGGTCCGCGTCGGGCCGCTGCCCTTCCAGAGCGTTCGAGCGTTCGATGCACGCTGCTGGCGCTCCTTCGCCGCGAGGGCCGAGGTATTGATCGGAACAAGACAAATTACGTAAACGACCACTTTCCGAGCTCCGCGCGGATTTCTTGGATTTGTGCTTGGCCCCCGTGGCGGCGGTTCAGGCGCAACCCGTGGCGCGCTCCGCGTGCGCTCCGCGTGCGCTCCGCGTGCTCTGAGAGGGGTCCAGCGCCGATCCCAACGATCCGCGCGGACCTCCAAAAGTTCATGCGTGTCGTTTTCTATCCCTCTACCCAGCCAACGGGGTTCACCGTGGCAATGGGAGGCCGTCCGATGGTCGGCCTGAGGAGGCGAAGTTCGGAGATCATGCCGGAGGCCTCACTGGCCTCCCTGCCTCCAGGAGGCTCCGGGGGGCCCCCGGGGGGCCCCCCTGTGGGGTCCGCAGAGGAGGCGCCATGGAGACCCAGAGGGGGCCCCTGCATCCGTACCAGCACTCGGCCAAGGGCGAGAGCCCGCGCCGCGCCCCCTGTCCCGCGAGGAGCTCGCCCTGGAGATCGTCGCCTCGATGGAGGGGGCCGACGGCCCGCCCAACGCTGCGGCGCCTCGCCCGCGCCCAGGGGTGCAGGGGAAGGTCTGCTCTGGTGTCAGAGGAAGGGTAGCTTCCAGAGCGCGAAAGGGTGGAGTGTGGAGTCCCTTAGGGCTTGTCGACTTTTCGCCAATCGACTTGTGAGAATCGAGCCAGATAAACCCAGGTAAATGCAGATAAATCGAGGTAAATCCAGATAGATCTAGATACATCTGGGTAAATCCAGGTAAATCCAGAGATCTCCAGGGAAAGTTCGAGCACTTCGCGGCCGCTCCAGCGCGAGTCGAAGGACGGCAGAAGTCGTTAAGCCTTTAACGATGGAGGGGGGTCGCTTCGGAGTGGCGGGAAGAAAGGAGGGGGGGGGGCTTCTGGCAGGGCAGGTCCAAGGGGGGGGGGTAGCTAAGGAGGAGCCCCCCCCCTTCGGAGTGTGCGACGGGCGCGGTCTCTCGGAGGAAAGGATACCCATACCGCTGCTCGTCCTGGAGAGCCCTCGTCACCACCACGGCTGGATTATCCTCGACGTCCCGGTCGGAACGCATCCCGGGAGAGGTCTGGGGACTATCGGCATGGACACTGTTTTTGCCCCCCGTACGTTTGGGGCGTACGAGCCGTTCTCGTCGGAGTTGGGAGATGATCCTGCCCCGGCCAATGTGGTCTCAGGGGCGAGGGCCGCGTTCTGCGACCTCCTTGCGAAGCCTGCCTCGGCTGCTAGGGGCGGGAGGAGCCGCTCTGTGGAATTTTTTTTCTGCGTGTTGTCTTGCCTCAGGGCTCGACCTAAACGGTGTTTTTGCGAGTTCGTGGGCCGTTGTCGTTCCGACTTCGTTTTGCGGTAGAGGCGGATTGAAGACAAAACGAGGGAAAACGAACACAAAACGAAAACGAAAAACACCGTTTAGGTCCAGACCTGTCTTGCCTATTGCGGGTTGTCCGGCGCGCAATGTTTGTCGCTTGTTATTCTCTCCGCTCGCTCATCTTTCGCGCCAGCCTCCTTGTTTGACTCGTTTCATTCAGCGCCCTCCCCCCTTCCCCCGTGGCGAGGGAGTTTCGTCGTTCTCGTCGGGATCCTGGAGGTCCTGCCTCGGAGAGCGTGGGTTCTCAGGGTGATGAGGGCTGTGCTCTGCGACCTCTTGCGAGGCCTACCCCTGCAGGGCCCACCGACGTTGGGATATCGGGCACCCCCGATCCGGCTCATTTGGCCGGACAGGTCATTCAAGGCTTGAGCCCCAGTCGGATTTTCTGCATTCCAGTGGTCAAGCTCACACATGGTTGCTTCATCATGTGCGTGCCAACCTGTCCCAGGGCCTCCAGCGTCAGCACACATCCTTTGTGTCCGCTGCGCAAGGTGATGAAGGGGACGGCGAGGGGAGGAGCGAGAGGACGGGGACAAGGGGAGGAGCGAGAGGACGGGGAGGAGGGCAGAGGGGGAGGAGGGCAGGGAGGGCAGCCTCGCCTCGGGTATCGTGATCCTCCTTCGCCCCCTCCGCTGGCTGCTGGCTCGCCCTCGGCTCCCGGTGCCGTCCGCCATCCTCTCGCGCTCTCCGCCTCTCGCTGGATGCGCGCCACGCCAGCGCACGCCCGCCCGAGCGAGCACGAGCGGTGGGGCACCCGACGGGCGGCAGATGCGGAAAATGCAGGATGAAAAAGCACACCAATTGCACCAACTGCATCAACTGCATCAACTGCATCAAGGGAGGAAACACACCCCGACCGCCACAGCCGGTGCTTATGAAGCAGCCCCGGGCGTTGGGCGTTTATTGAACAGCCCTGCCTTGTTCGATCCTCTTCTTAGCTGCGTTTGCTGCAAGCTTCCGCTCTTCTGGGTGCTTATTGTAAGGACGGTTGTGTCTGCCCTCTACTGCAGAAGCCTTTTTGGAGGTTCCGGTGTTGTTTCCAAGTTCCCGCGAGGCCTTCGAACAAGAGCTGCCGCAGGTCGCGCTGTTCGACTCGCACACGAGGTTCCTTGCGGCAGTTTCACCTGCTATTATCGAAGAACCAGCGTGCCAAGCACGCTTGTCGCCCGCCCTAGGGGGCCCTCCTGGGTGTTGGCAGTTGTTCGCTGTTCGCTGCTCGCCGAAGCTGTGCATCCAAGGGTTCGAGGAACGTTGCGGGGCAGTGAGCCAGACTTGTGGAGGATGAGGGGTGAGGTGGGGAAGTCCAGGCCTTCTCATGGGGTCTGAGTAGATAGAGTCGGAGGATCGCGCCGCATCGCCGATGTATCGGCGATGTGGCGCGATGTGGAGGCTGATTCTCGCCAAGCCGACGTCAGCAATGCATTGCCGCGATCCTCCGACCCCCATCTTCTAGGAAGGGCAGACGGCGGAGCAGGCAGAGAGTATCAGCGGGAACGGGAGGAGGAGGCGGCGAGCTCCCCGAGGCCGTGCAGGATGGGCTCGGGGAGCACCCTAGCATTTTTGGGAGGCACTGCCAGTGCGTTGCGGGCGCGAGCGTGCACTTGCAGAGGCACGAGTCCCAGAGCCTGGCGGCGCGTATCAGGGGGTGCCGCGGAGGGAGGCGGCCTTCTAAGGCGGGAGAGCTTCGAAGAGGGCAGGGGGTTGACCAGAAGCCATCCCGGCTTCTGAGAAGGCTCCCTGGAACCCCTTGGGCCCTTGTAAAAAGGGCCCAAATGCCTTGGTAGGCCCCCCCCGTGTTCATAGACAGGCGCCCCGCCTCGCGCCACCCCCGCGTGCGCGCCGCCAGAGCCCAAGTCCTCCTCGTCCATGGCCTCCCTGGGCAGGCCGCCGTCAGTCGGCCCGCCCCTTCCCAGGGACGCTTCGCGCGGTCGTCCGTTCCTTCGCTCCACTTCACACTTCCATGTTCGCACATGGGTTCGATTCTCCAACAAGTGGCTGCCTTGCAGACAGCATCCAATCCTTTCGATCGTTTCCGCGACGACGGCGGCGATGGCGACGACGACTTCGACGGCCACGACGGAGACGGCGGCGGCGACGCCCTCGACGGCGACCTCGACGAGGGCGACAGCGGCAGCAGCGACGACGACCGCCAGAGGCGGTGGCGACGGCCATCAGCGCGTGCGAGAAGGACCCGCGGGGGGCCGGGCGCGGGACCTCGGTGACCTCGGGGAGGGAAAGGACACTTTTTCGAGGGTGCACTCCGATCCGATCGCTCCATTTCGCAGCAGCGATTCGGAGGCTTTGTTTCCAGGGTGCACTCCGATCCGATCGGTCCGATTCGTGGTAGCGAATACCGGTCAGCTCGATCCGATTCGATTCCGACATCCTGGAGATCCGATGAGGCTTGCAATGGTGATGCTATTCATCTTGGCGCGGCTGATCTGGTTCGGTTTCGATTCCGTACCTGTGCAGCCCGATCCGACGCACATCCGATTTCCCGATTCGATGTTGACTGGTGTTGCCACCTCTGTTCATGATGGGCAAATTTTCCACCACCACTACCATAAGTAGGGCGGGGGAGAAGGAAGGCTGGGGAGGTCCTCCTCCTCCTCCTCCTCCTCCTTCCTCCCTCCCTCCCTCTCCTACCTATGGTAGTGGTGGTGGACAATCGGCCCATCAGCCCAAGCCTTAAGGCTCCCGTCGCTCAAGACTCGAGATTTGGCCCACAGGTCTCGGCGGCCGCTCGTCGCGCCGGCGAACCCAGAGCCGCCGAGGGCATCAGAGCGCCGCCGAGGGCCGTTCCAGGGCCGATCTCGACTCGATCGATCCGATTTGGTTTTGAGTTCCTGGCGAGAGTCAACCTGCATAGTAAGGATGGACAACCTTCCGAAGGGTACCCTCGCATCCTTGCCTCCTCGGTCCATCCTTGACCACTTTCGTTGGCCGCGCCCTTTCGAGAAGCTTCGAAAGGGGCGTCCAAGGCCCTTGCACCCTTATCGCGCATCCCTATGATTCGGGTTGACTGTAGTTGAGAATCTGATCGCAGTCGATCTGGTTCGACTTGTCCGCGGACAAAACGTTGTGCACCGTACCGCGTTGACGTCTCCCCAGGCGTCGTCGATCCTCGACCCGTAGTTTTTCGGCCCTTCGAGCCGACAAACTAGTTATGCACCATACCGCGTTCGAGCGGAGACTGACGCGAGCCCAAACATGGTAAGGCGCACAGGTGTCATTCTCGTAGTCTCGATCCCGAACCGATGCAGCCCGATCAGATGTTCGTTTCGATTCGATGCGTCACCGACTCGATGTTGACCCATCCTGCCTCCGACGGCCCAAAGCCAAATCTCGAAAGAGTCCGAAGACCTCGATCCTCGATCGACGACGACGATCGGTCGACGACGACAACGCGCGAAATCGGCTGGAAACCGCGCCCGAGATCCCTCCCGAGGCTCAAGCTCCGTCCCCGACCGATCTCCGACGGCCCAGAGCCAGAAATGGGCCCCGATCAGTCGACGACGACGACGAGCGAAATCGGCTGAAAACCGCGCCCGAGCTCGCTCCCGAGGTTCAGGCTCCGTCCCCGACCGATCTCCGACGGCCCAGGGCCAGAAATGGGCCTCCTCCTCCTGCTCCTCCTCCTCCGCCTCCTCCTCCTCCATGAGCAGAAAAAAAAACACGTACAGTGGGAGCCCATGGCAAGAAACACCCTGCTTGCATCCAGGGTGCTCTGGGTTTCTTGGGTTTCGATGCTCTGCTGCGGAAGGCGCGACGTTCCCATACCAAAAATCCGTGGACGTCCTGGGGTCTCAGGGTTGGGCTTCTTGTGGAAGGTTTCTCCTGGCCGGGCCCGGGCCGAACGAACCTACGACCCCAGACACCCGACGATACTTGTTTTGACTTTCGATGTGCGGCCCCAGAGGTCCGGAGCCTGTTCTTGGGGTTCTTGGGGATGCTTCTTGTACCGGTTCCACGTTTGCTGGTCTAGACTCCAGAGGGGCCAACAAAGACAGGAAAATGCTTGGATTGACAAAAGCATCTCGTCGGAGAACCTGGATCGAGGGTCGGGGATCGAGGATCGAGGATCGAGGCCTGGGCCTTTCTCTTAGAACAGATTTCACTTCCTGAGGCGTTTCTAGACGGTCCCCGTGCCCAGTGAGGCTCCCAGGAGGCCGAACATCGGCAAAAGCCTCCCGTCGAGAGTTCTTCGCATCGAGAAGAGGGCTGGTTGGGTTCCAACCTTGTATATCCGCGGCCGACAACCGTTCTAATTGTTTCTAATCCCTCCTTCTCTGACCTACTCTGGCCTGACCCTGGGCTCAATCTGGGCTACTCTGGTTGATGGCTCCGAAAGTTGGCTTAACAGCCTATACTTGCTCGTGCTTGCGAACGCCTCCCAGAAGTTGCCGCTTGAAGCTCAGGGGAGGGTCGAGGACCGAGGATCGATCGATCCACCGACCCCCCCCACGGCAAGGGCGGCCACTGGGCTCCCGCGCTTCAGCTCCTGCGTGCCGCACGGCGCCGACTGCTCCCCGCGGACGCGGTGATGTACGGCGCGGCTGCGAGCGCCTGCGAGAAGGCCACGCCGCCGCCGTCGTCTCGTCGGTCGTCGATCGCCGTGGGCGCCCAAGATCAGAGGAGGAACAGACACTGGTAAGGCTGCCCGTCCAGGAGAGCTCTCGTCGCCACGGCTAGAAGATCTGTTGGCATCCTTGGTAGAATGCGCCCTGTGAGAGGTCCGGGGAGCAGCAGCATCTGCACCTTTTGGCCCCCACAAGAGGGGCCGTTCGGAGGTTCGCTGGGGGCGTCGTCGATCGTCGTCGTTGGGCAATTTCCAGCCTCGGGATGCCTTCTGGCAGCCGCGCCTCGCCGAGAGCGTCCCCCGTGAGCTCGGATCGTCCCGAAATGCCGACAGAGGCCCGAGATATGATCGGACAACCATCAGGCGTCGAAGAGAGTGTTCAATCCAAGCTTCTTTTTTTAGATTGTGCCCCCCCAGGGCTATAACACATGGATGCTGCACGACAAACTCTGGGCCGCGCATTGACAACATCTCATCCTCGGATCTCTGGGTTCGGAGGTTCGGGCAATATGTTTCCCGACCACCTTGTGGTGTTGGGTCCTCGTTTCGAGGAGGCAGCACCTCGCGTTCTCCGATCCCCCTCCCCTCTCCTCGCCTACTCCCTCCTCCCATCCCTGCGTATGCCATTCGCATGTCTATTTCGGCGCACCCTTCACACGCTTCGTGACCCCACACGGAACTCACCCGAAGGGCCCAGTGACAGGACTCGAATGCGGTTCCACACCCCATGTCGGCACTCCCCTCGCACGTTTCGTGGCCCCATGCGGAGCTCCACCGAAGGCCGCAATGTGGCTTCGCCCCCCATTTCGGCGCACTGCTCGCACGCTTCGTGCCCCAATAGGGAGCTGCACCGAAGAGCCCGAGTGGCAGGGTTCGCATGCGGTTCCACCTTCATGTCGGTACACCCTTCACACGCTTCGTGACCCCACATGGAGCTCCACCGAAGGCCCCAGTGGCCCGCATAAGGGAGCTCCACCAGGGGCCGCAGTGGCAGGGCTCGCATGCGGTTTCGCCCTCATTTCGGCACCACTCCCACGTTTTGTGCCCCCACAGGGAGCTCCACCGAGAGGCCGAGGTGGCAGGGTTCGCGTGCGGCTCCACCTCCATTTCGGCACACTCCTCACACGCCACGTGGCCCCATGGGGAGCTCCACCGAAGGGCCCGAGTTGCAGGGTTCGCATGCGGTTCCACTTCAATTTCTGCACCTCTCACATGCTTTGTGGCCCCATGATGAGGGAGCTCCACCGAAGGCCCCAGTGGCAGGATGCGCATGCGGTTCCCCCATTTCTATTTCGGCCCACTCGTGGCCCCATAGGGAGCTCCGCCGAAAGGGCCCAGTGCAGGGTTCTCATGCAGTTCCACCCGCCCCCCTCATGTCGGCGCACCATTCACACGTTTCGTGCCCCCACCCGGTGGCTAACGTCGAACCCATGCCCCCACATACGCCATATGATTTGTTTCACTCATTTCTGCCGGGTTGCCGGGCAACTTGTTTGGCCGCATAATTCAGTTTAGCTCGAGTCTGGCAGGGGGTTCGGGTCGAGGGGAGGGCAGGAAATATCGGGTTGTTGCCGATGCCCTGGCTTGCCGCGCAGCGCCGGGGCTTGGCTTCGTGATCGGCCCCCTCGTCTCGCAAGTTTGGCGGAGAATGGGGGGAGGGTGGCGAGGGTGCAAAACAATATACTGGTAGGTGAAGAAGGGGGGTAGAAACGCAGAGGGGCGAAGGGAGGCGCGGGAGGACATCGGCCCCTGACGCTCTCGTATCCTTCTCTCTGGTCTACCGTTTTGTAGTTCTCGCGGCCCCTTGGGATCCCGCGCGCGCGTGGCATCCAGCGAGCCTGCGTTTTTGTTGTTGTGATCTCTGCTGTCAGGGATCGTTGAGAAGTTTCTTGGGCCATCCGAGAAGTCTCTGGGGCCTCGTGAGAGGCGTCGTGGGCCTTCGGAGACCCCCCCTGGGCCTCCTGAAAGATTCTTCGGTTTCCGGCGAGGGTTTTCTGGCTACCCGAGAGGCGTTCTTTGCTTTATTTCTCAAGGGGTCCCTGGGGCTCCCGAGAGCCCCCACAGGTGTATTGGGCCTCCTCAGACTTCCCTCGGCTTCCTGAGAGGCTTACTAGGGCCTCGGAGGATGAGGCCAACACAGCCCGCCAGTCGAGGCCAGCGTTTATGGGAAGGAGGAGGGAACGGGAGGAAGGAAGGGGAGGAGGAAAGTAGTGAACCGAGGAGGAGGAGGAGGAGGAGGAGGAGGAGGAGGTGGAAGAGGACGAGGAGCAGCGCAGCAGAAAAGAAAGCAAGAGGCGGAAGGAGGAGGAGGAGGAGGAGGAGGTGGGATGATCTCCCACCTCCCTCCTCCGTCCCTCGTCGCCCCAATTTGCTCCCCCACCCCACCCCTCCCCCTGTCCGTCCCTCTTCCCTCGCTCCTCCTCATCCCACTCCTCCCCGAAAGACGACGATGTTGGCGGCAGCGGCGGCGGCGGCGACGACGACGACGACGACAGAGA
>CAUYUJ010014504.1:271799-296799 GCA_963575745.1 Prorocentrum cordatum
AGCTCAAGAATTGTGGAACGACTTGCAGAGTGCTGCAGCCCAAGGCGACGAGGCCACCAAGCTGCTCGAGCTCACCAACAAGCTCCACAAAGCCAAGAGGAGTCGTACTCGCAGCCCTGATCATGGTGCTCCAGGTCAGTGCGCGACTGGCTCCTAACACGCTCATCGCTACCCTCCAAGATTAGTGGATCGACGAAGGAGGAGATGGCACACGCAGTTCCAGTACTGGGTCGGCTTCGATGAGCTCGGCTTCGTCAGTTCAGATGTTTGCTGCTTCTGCTCTTGGTGGAAGTACTGCAGCAGATGGGAATGGTCAGTCCGATATTGGGTGCAGGCCACATGCCAACGATCCCATCACTGGTGTTCCTTGGGTCTTGGGGGTCCCTGGGCTGTCCTCGTCTACGGACACGATGCCGCCGTTGCTGGAAGCCGCTCACGCAAACTGGCAGTCAGGCGCGCAGCTTCAGTCTAACGCCAGTCGAGACCAGCTTCCAAGAGTGAGCAGCCTCAGAGTGTGTGGTGGTCGCAGTCAGGCTCCAGCTACTCCCGAGAGCGCTCTGCAGATGCATTTGATTGAGATCTTCAACGCCAACCAGGGTCGCAATACGTTAAAGAAGCGAATCAAAGCAAGCAAGGCCAATATCATCTTGGCCCAAGAGATTGGATACTTCGCCCATGATGTGGAGGAGCTCTACAGTTTCGCCGCCAAGATGGGTTGGACAGTCATCGCGCTGCCAGGAGCTCCCACAGCATGACACCTTCCCACGGCAGGCGTCGCAGTATTTGCTCGCAATGGTATTGGTCTGCGCTGGCCACCTGCATCTAATACGTCGGAGATAGTTGCACATTCAAGTGGATGTACCAGGCTGGCCGACCCTGAGTATATTCAACATCTACCTCTACACGCGTGAGGGCATGACAATCAGGAATGCGGCCATCCTTGCCAAAGTTGGAGAAGAGATGGCTGGGCTCACCCATCCAGCACTCATCGGAGGAGACTGGAACATGAGTGCAGATATCGTTGAGGAGTCGACCTTTCCGCTACATGCGCACGTGGAGCTCACAGCGCCGAGAGAGGTCACCTGTCGCACCTCAACTCCAGCATCCACGATCGACTACTTCGCGCTGAGTGTGGCCGCTATGTTACTTTTTCGTACCGTCACGGTGGACGCCGAGTGGCACATCAAGCCGCATAGGCCAGTTCACCTGCACATGGCGGCAGTAGGCAAGTCCTTGCAAGTCTTGACCTACGGCGCGGCGCCGAAGCTGACACCAGTTATCCCCGAAGGCCCTCACTTGCCAGAAGATCCCTGGACTCTGACTGCTAGGTATGCTGATGAGGCGTTGGTTCTAGCTAAAGAAGCACGGCCAGATGCAGCATGGGGTCTTCTAACGTTGGCATGGGGTCAGTTCGCCGAGCAAGCAGCCCGTCGCATTGCTCATATTACTGGCACAGAGGTCAAAGATTACGGCGCTTACTCCAAATACTTACAGCCAAGATGGGTGGACATCCGCTATGAGCTGAAGGACATCCCTGGAATCCAAGCGCGTGCAGACGGATGGAAATGGCTTTCTGATATGATGGCAACAATTGCTCAACTGCGTGAAAGCCGTCAGCCCGAGGAGATTAACAAGTTGCAAGACGAGGTTCTCTTTCTGCAGTCATCTGCATACCCTGGGCAAGGCTTAAATCGCAGGTTGGATGCAAGCGTCGAGCAAGCACGTCGAGTCGTCAGCAGTCACTTTCATGCAGACGCCATACGTGAGTTGCAAGACGAATGGCAAGACGATGTTGATCAAGCATTTCAGGAAGCCGACAGAGACAGTAAAGCGAGATGGACAGATTGGTGTCGACCAGCCAGCGCTGGAGGACTTCGAGGCCTTCACAGACTGACGCAAGTTCGACAAGTACAGGCTCCCACCACAGTTGTAACTAGTGCTGGGGAGTTCCCAGCTCATCCTCATGATGTTGTTGCTGCAATGGAAGCTGAATACAAATCGATATGGCGAAGTTCCACGGAGGCCCCCAGAGCTTGGATTCCCGACAGACGCTCTCATCGGCGAGCGGAACCAGAGGATATCCGCAGAGCCGCTCGCACTTTTCCGAGCACCACGTCAGCGGGTCTCGACGGGCTTCATCCACGACATCTGTTGCATCTCAGTGACGATGCATTGCGAGTGCTAGCAGTTCTGTGCGGAGCCATGGAATCACTTGGGATGCTTCCCAAGCAATTGGTATGGATTATCATGCCTATGTTGCCAAAGCCCCAGGGAGGCCACCGTCTCATTATCTTGCACGCGTCAGCCTACCGCGTTTGGCAAAGGATGAGGAGATGCGAATATGATGATTTGATGAAGGTGTTGGACAGGAAATACTGGGGCGCTGGCAAAGGTCGCAGTCCAAGCGACAGCGCATGGAAGCTGGCAGCTCGAACAGAAGCTAGCACAGCCTCAGATCGGTTTTCTGTCGCGCTCATAGCAGATTACCCGAAGTACTACGAGAACATCGCGTTGAAGCAGCTGCGGCAGAAGTTGATTCGCTTCGGAGCGGCCACGGCATCAGTCAAGCTCACCTACAACACCTGGCGTGCGCCAAGACTGATCCGACTGCTGCAGCGTCGCGGTAATCAACCTGGACATGCAGAATACGGTATTCCTGCGGGTTGCGGGGTGGCTGACATAGCCATCAAAGTGCACGCCGTCGAGCAGTGCGATTATTATGTGGCGCTCCATCCCTTAGTCGACTCGCCAGCTACATAGACGACTCGAGCATGGGAGACGAAAGTGCAGACCGATCCTCAGTCATCTCCCTCGCGGTCGAAGCTGGCAAAGGTTTCTTGGAGACGGCCGCAGCACTGGGGGCCATTATCAATGAGAAGTTCGCAGTCCTCGCCAACGCGCGAGAACTGGCAGAGGAAGTTGCTATCAAGCTCGGTTTTCCGGCAGACAAGGCAGTCACAACGACCGCCTATCTTGGCACGGATCAGGCTGCAGGCAGAGTTCGAAAGGCACCGAGAACTCGAGCGAAGATGTCCAAGCGCAAGGCCAAGCACCGAGAACGACTTCTCAAGCTAAGACGGTATAAGAGGGCCTTGCCTGAGCTTAAAGAGCAACGGATTGGCACAGTTTTTCGCGCTGGCGCCAGGCCCGCGCTAACTTACGGAGTGGGGATCTTGGGACTTGACAGTGCTGTTATTGCAGCTGCGTCGTGATTACTGCAGGCAGGTCAAACCTTTCCACGGAGGCGTTTCGATCACAGCAAAGCTGGTATTAGACGGCGACCCCGCATTACGTCAAGCTGTGGCACCAGCATTGCAATGGAGTCGAATGGTTTGGATGGCAGTATCGCAGCCAGACACAGCAGTTGCATCCTTGCAGGTGCTCAAGTCATGGTGGGACAAGGCTTTACTCCATCATGATATTGCAGCGCTGGAATGGAAGGAACCGAGAGGTCCCCTTGTTCGCGCAGCACTGTGTGTACACAGAGTTGGGTGGACAATTCAGCCAAGTACAGTTCGGACAGATCACCGAGGAGCTGATATTCCCCTGGAGCAACAAAGCTATGCAGCGTCAACTTGAGATGACCTTGGCCGTAAAATGGGGAGCGCCTCCAGGATCTCGAGTTTCGTTTGATTTGATCAGAGCAGCAGTTCGCCCCAAGAGCCGTCGTCTCAATAAGCATCAGAAATTTCTGGTTCGCACGTCGGCGGTGGAAGGTCATTGGACCAGGGAGCGAGCTCGACTCAGAGGTTACCAAACTGATGGTCGTTGCAAGTGTGGAGCAGCAGATACGGATCACCACAGGCTGTTTGTGTGTACCTTGCCAGAGGTGATCGCAGCCAGAGCCGGATCTGAGGTGCCAGCATCTTTTATCCAAGCAGGAGTTGATCATCCAGATGAGAGATGCTACACCCAAGGCTGCTTCACCTACGCGGACAGCGACATCCCAGAGCTCGGTCCAGGAGTTGAGGCGCACTTAGTCACTCCAGAAGGTGAAGATATTGATGCTGAACCTGAACAATTAGCTGAGCAACTTGTACAAGGTGACAGGTTGGAGTTCGCAGTTGATGGATCATGCAGCAAGCCTTCTCTTGTCACTCTTCAGAGAGCTGGGTGGGCTGTGGTGCTGATGAACCCTACGGCTGACACACCAGTTGCAGTCATGTACGGCGCGGTTCCGAGAGCCATGCCCCAGTCGTCAGCGATGGCGGGGTTCCTGAGCATGGCGTTTGTTGGGCAGATCGCCGACCGTCCTTCTACGGTATATGCAGATTTTATGGCAGTGGTGAAGGCGGCTCTGAAATCGAAGCAGGAACAACTTCAGGCCAGGTCAATGTACTCGTGCGTGCAGTTCTTTGGCCACCAGATGCGCGGCTACGATGACATCCAGAGCGTCCGCCACGTCAAGGCCCACAAGTCTGGCGAGCAGTACCAGGCGCTCTCGGACGAGGACAGGCGCATCACGGACGCCAACGTGGTCGCCGATGTGTTCGCCAAAAAAGCTGCGCTCTTGCACCCGTCCGCTTCTCCTGAGTTCCTTGTGAGAGTTGAGGAAGCTTGCACCCATGCCAATCACTTTGTTAAGTTGTGCGCCCACGTTCTCCCGTGTTTTGAGCAAGAGGAGAGGTTTTCCAGGCTCCCCGTTTTCGCGCGGTCGAGGCACACTATGAAAGATAACTGGCATGACTGGTGCAGGACCTCTATCGGCACCCAGTGTAGGAATTGTCTCAGTGTTTTGGAGCCTGGCCGAGACAGGCCCATGCTGGGCTGCAGAGGGTTGCCCAAGTTTTTGAGAGACTTCAGGCAACATCCCCTGGGCCACCAGTTGGTTGCTGTTTCCCAGGGGAGCGTGTCCAGCTGGAGCTGCGCGGGGCCTGCCTGCACAGCTCCAGTTTTTGTTTGTTATTTGTGCGCGGGGCCTGGGCTCAGCAGCGTCGTAAAGATAAGCTTCGGTCCCCATGCGTGAAGCCCGCGTCCAAGGGTGACGAAGTGCTGCGAAATCTCAGAAGGGGAATTGGTCCGCATAAGAGGCTGGCCAAGCGCATTGATTCTGTTGCGCCCCTTCAGAGAGTCGCCCCTGACAGAGCCCAGCCCTCTTCGAGTTCCACAAGCGTCACTCGATCGAATCCCGATTCTGCGCTGTCCTACGAGGCTCGTATGGCAGCATTGCACGCCCGAATCAAGGCAAAGGAGGAGGCTGCCCGAGGCGCAGCCCCTTCCTGATAGAGCAGCGGCTACTCGCTGTTCGTCCAGTTCCAGGCGGGCGCGTGCGCGCCCGCGCTGTCAAGCAGTCATGTGACAAGGTACTCTTGCAGTCATTTAGTCATTTAGTCCTCCTCACCCTCCTCGTCCTCCTCCTCCTTGTCCTCCTCCTCCTCCTTGTCCTCCTCCTCCTCCTCCTCCTCCATCATCCTCCTCTTCCGCCTCCTCCTCCTCCTCCTCCTCCTCCTCCTCCTCCTCCTCCTCCTCCTCCTCCTCCTGGCCGCGCGGCCCAGGCTTTCCAGATGCCGCGGCTGCACGGCGGCAGGCGCGCCCCCCGCCGCACCGACTTCAAGGCGGGACCGCCGTCGCCCCGCTACCGTACTTGCCCACTGTACACACTTGTGTTGATTGCATGCTGGTGCCTGGGTGTCGTGAATGAATCGAAGTTTCAGATGAGAATAGTGTGTTGGAATCCTTTGTTTATTTCAGATAGAGATCGAGAACTGGAGCTGCAGTGTGAGTTTGCCAAAGTGGATATTGTGATTTTAGTTGCAACCCAAAGACGTGCATATTCTGCTTCGTATGTGGTGGAGGATCTACCCAACTTCAAGGCTGTGCATATGGGATACGATCCCAAGAGTGCGCATTCTGACTGTTCGTGCGGGGTCTCGTTCTACATTAACGAAAATACTGTACGTGCGAGAGATGTGGTGAGGATTTGGGTGGCGCCCACAGATATTCGTGGGCGGGGAAGAGCTATTCGAGTCAAATCTTACTATGGAGATGTGACGTGCATGGCGCTCTATTTTCCACCGAGGAGCCGTGGCCCCAGGGAGCAGAACCAACTGACTACTACGGTGAACAAGCTTCACGACTTTGCACATCATGTAATGTCATGTCTACCGAGCAGGGCGACTCCGATCATTGCAATGGATCTCAATGATGGTCTGGGACGCTGTCATGGACCCCGCGGCCTCTCCAACATTGTTTCGTCTGATCTGGGAGAACACGGCCGCGGAGAGGAGCACCTGGCGGGAGGACTGATGAGGGGCTTCGCGGAGACGCACCCGCTCGCTGCCGCCAATACGTTCTTCCACTGTGGTCCTAGCTATTATGGTGCAGTCCCTGATGAGGCCAGGATAACGTCGGCTACCCCGAGCTTCCAGAGCCCCCAGAAGGTCACCAAGAAGCAGCACCCGTCGTACATTGATCATGTATTTGTTCCAGAATGCCATGTTCATAGGATCCAGAGATTTACACAAGCGATGAGGGCTGCGAAGCGGCTCCAGATCATTCCAGACAGTCGGCCCAGGGAACACATCCCCTTTGTCTTCCAGTTGGAGCTAAGGCCCTGCTACCGTGCGGAACCTCCTCGGAAACGCTGGGACTTCGTGGGTCTGGGCCTGGCACTTCGTAGTGAGCATCATGCACAAGTGTTTCGCAAGAATGTTGAACGTGCCGTTGAGTCTCTACTTGAGCAAAGGGATGTGGGGTCTCTGGAGGAGCTTGTCCAATCTGAGAACCTCGAGGATGCCTGGAAGTCCCTGATGAAGCTCATCCAGGAGAAGGGATTTGAGACCTTCGAGGCCACCCCTAAGGCTATGCCAGCTGAGTGCTTACAGGTGTCTCGGGGACGTGTTCGGCTTCTTCGTGAGAGGGGTAAGACGCGTGAAAGGTGCACTGGCTCTTTGGAGTCTACTATGGCATTAGCCCGAATAACTAAGAAGTGCAGGTTGTTCCGTCGGCAACTTCGTGAGCTCCGAGAGGCCCAACTTTCGGAGGAACTGATGGAGGCACAATCGAAGGGACTCGCGTCGGAGGAGTGGAGGATATGTAGACTTATGGCGGGGGCTGGCGTGGGACCAAGGAGGAGGAAGTACGGACATATTGCGTCTTATACACCGAGCATGGAGGAGTGGGTGGAGGATCTTGCGATGCCGTCGAGTAAGGGTGGAATGAGTGCGACTGAGATCAGCGAGGTGGATTTCACCCTGAGTGCCTCGAGGTTCGACGATGACGAGTTTCCCTCGATCGATGACATGTCCCAGGCTGAACGCGACTTTGAACGCATTGCCAAAGGTTTTCGCACAGCACGCCGAAGGCGTGCTGCAGTGCCGTGGAGCGTGCCGAATGAGATTTGGTCGTTGCTGCTCTCGTCGCGCCAGTCTGAGAAGGTGCGATCTGCAGGACTTGGAGTCGAGTCACCAGAGGGCGTCGGACCGCTGATCAGTAAGTGGGTGAAGTGTACTCTGACCAAAGTTCGTCAGCATGCTAGGCTTGTTGCACATTGGAACGTTTCTTTCACTTTTCAGTTGTCGAAGGATAACGATACGACACGCACACAGAGTACAAGATTGCTTCACGGTCTCTGCTCGTTCGGCAAAATGTGGATGAAGGTGGCGAGGAGGAAGGCGAGGTCGACGCCGTGCTGCGATTACGGCTACTTACCACGACGTTCGAGAACAGGGGCGATTCGAACCACCGTGGCGCTGCCCTGGAGGGTGTCTCGGGGCAGGGTGTCGACCGTCGATGCAAAACACGACATGCGGAACGCGTTCGGGTCCGTGAAGCACCAGTCTCTGGACGAGGCCGTGGATAGGCTGTATGATGTTACGGGCGCTCACATCCTGAAGCAGAGGCATCGAAGGGCGTGTTTTCGGGTCACGGCCGATGGCGGCTACAAAGTTTTTCGCAACACGGAAGGGAACTACATGGGGGATGCCAATGTTGCCACTGAGTTTCAGGAAGCGTTCGTGCCGCCAGTGAATGAGTGGCAGATTGGCCACCATCTGAAGTTTCAGAATCTTCTACTGGGCACTTGCGCTGTTACAGGCGAGAAGTGCGACTTGAGCCTGCGCGTCTTTGCAGATGACCTGAACAAAACACACATTGTTCGGGACCTGGCAGATGCACGAGCTATCATAATGCACTCAGATCGTCTACTGGATGGATCACTGCGCGAGCACGGTGTCTTCCAGAGCGCGGGCAAGAAACAGGTGGTCCCTCACTTCAGTGGTCCTGGGGCGCATTGGGCCACGAAGATGTCCTTTTCGTATGGTGCTCATGATCTCCCTGGACAAGTTTTACCTGTTGTTCCTTTTCTCGGGACCCTCTTCTCGACGTCGGGATCGTGGGCGTCAGGGGTTGAAGCTAGGCGAGCTGCAGCTGTTCGAGGTTGGGCGCACATGAAGCGCTTCTGGTCTGTCTGCTCTTCATGGCGTTCGGAAAAAATTGCTTTCAGAAGCAATGTGATGGGCGCGGCGATCTCGGGGCTCACGGCCCTGGTCCTCTCGGCCTCCCAAGTTGCCCGTATTTAATCTATTTGTCTACGATGTCTACGTGTACTGCTAGGTGGTGTTGCTACCAGGATCGAGGTTGTCAACCCTGACGGTGCCAAGACTACGGTTATCAGGGCTCCCCCTGCTCATGTGTTATGGCGCCAGGCGGGACTAGTTCCGACTGGCTTAGAGTTGAGGGTCCAGGGGTTGAAAGAGTGGCAAAAAATAGCTCGTAGCCCGGTATGCCACGTTCAACAGTTGACGGCGGTCTTCGGGGCCTTGGAGGTTGAAGAAGCGGTTCCGTCGTCTTTTCCTGGTACCCCAGCGCGTGCACGAGCCCCCAGGACACCTCGAGAGACAACCCTTGGGCCAAACAGTTTGTGCAAGATCTTATGTATATGGAATGCACGGAGGAGGGGAGGGACGTCTTGGAGTTACTTTGGGACGAGGCCAGTGTCATAGACTACTTGGGGATCTTTCGCGGGGACCCCGAGGCCTATGACGCGTTTCAGAAGATCGATATGCAGCAGTTTCGAGCTGAATGGCTGATGAGACCGTCGTTGCCCACTGACGTTTCCCCCGAACCAGGTGAGGTTGCCGAAGGTGAATATTGTTGTACGTATCTTAATGATGATGGCCTTGAATGTGGCCGACGTGTTGCATCACAACGAGCCCTGCTAGTCCACCAGAGGCAGGCCACAGGAGGTCAACATGGGATTCCGTCCACCATATCCAAGCTGGTTTTCACCAATCAATGTGTTGCCTGCCTGTCGACGTTCAGATGCCGTGATACTGCGGTCAGACATCTTGTGAATGCGTATCGGTTTGGTCGGTGCAGGGTAGACTCGTCGAAGTTCAACCCGCCAGTTCAAGATCCTGAAGATAGGTCATGTCCAATATGCCTGCAGCCTTTTCGGTCTTTTGAGGAGCTTCAGTTTCACCTACGCGATCACCTTCCCATCCCTCTTCCTGACTTTGTCTGGCATGTGGTCGGCGCCCCCTGCGGCAGCCCCAGTGGCCGCGACGGCGGCCCCCGCCGTGAGGCGCAAGGCCGAAGGAGGAGGAGGAGGAGGCGGGCGGGCGAAGAAGGGAACGCAGACAAAATCCAATCGGACGGCATCGAAGGAGGAGATTGCGGGGCTAGAAGAGTACGGCGTAAATAAAAAAATCGCGCCAGTGCTCATGAAATTGATGATGAATGTAACTATGCGTACACGACAAGTAGAGGCTATTACTTTGATCACGATGACGATGGCCGAGAATACAGAACCCATCCTGCAGGGGCGAGGAAGAGCGAAGGCGTGGGTGGAGGCGGCCCAGGACTTGAGGTCGAGGGGGGAAGAGGCGGAGGTGTCCAAGCTGGGGTCCATCTCGGTGGCGTGTCTACTAGGGATGGCGGAGGGATGCGAGAAGGTCGGTGTAGCTGTGGGCCAGATGAACCTGCAGCGCCTGAACGAATGGAAGGAGATGAACAACAAGTTGTCACTGCCAGAGGTAGTGGCCAAGTATCCCTTTGTGAAGATAGCAACGGCCTTCAAAGAGGGGGAGGCCAATGTGATGATGCCGAGGATCGAAGACGTCAAGCCATTGATCGCCTGTTGCGAGCAGCTGGGGGCACTGGTCCAAGAGGGCGTTGCTCCAATGGGCCACCTGGAGAGGATCCTTCAGACGTTCATGGCGGGCGAGGACATGGATATCTAAGTGTGCACAGTGACGACGGTGATGTTGGGATTACTGACAGAGTGGCGGTGTCGAGTGACATGTGGGTGCCAAATGCTGTTGATGAGAATTATCATGAGTCATCACCGACGCCGGTTTCGTTGCGAATTCGAACGTCACGAAGTGTGAGGACCCAGAGTGCGAGTTTATCTGCTACGAGTGTGTCGACCGCGACTGGCGTGTCTCGGACGTCGGCCCCGAGGACAGCTGCGACCAGTCTTGAGGCCCGCTCCACTGCTGCCTGCCAGGCCGTGGTATCCCCCCCTCGTCCTCTGTCTCCCCCTGAGCCCTCGTCTCCGACTCCTCTTCCTCCTCCTACCAAGCGTGCTAGAGGTGCTGTAATTCGAAGTTTTCGGGACTCTGGATTCGGCGAATCACTTTCTGGAGCTGCGGCTCGCTTGTTAGGTCTCCAAGGGTAAGTTTTGTAGCGTGTTTAGGGTTTTGATACCCTGGAAACTCAGGGCGGACGGTGGTCCGAACATCGCGGCTGGTAAGTCGGTCCTAGGGCTCTCTGATGCTGTCACCATCTGGACCAATGCCCTGATAGGAGTCTGATCTGATCCTCCTCCTTTTACTCCTCCTCCTCCTCGTCTTCCTCGTCTTCCTCGTCCTCCTCCTCCTCCTCCTCCTCCTCCTCCTCCTCATCATCATCATCATCATCATTATCCTATTCCTCCTCCTCATCCTCCTCCTCCACAGTTACACAATATGAATACTACGCTCCTCCATCCTCTGATGGCGTGCGGAAGATAGCGGGCACCCCTCCGCGTACTGTTTTTTTACACAGGATTGCCCAGAGTTGGGGGGGTCGTTTTTTTTCTTTCAAAATGATGCTCTCGCTGAGGCGGGGGCTTCATTTATGTGGATCTCGGAACGAACACAGGCCGAGGAACAACGAGAACAAAACGAAACATTGGAAAACACGGTTCAGCTTGTGTCCTGCTGGGCGCCAGGCGGGAAGGGGCAGCGGAAGGAGCTCGGCCGGAGGAAGGTCGGCCAGCGAGCTTCGTTGGCGGCCCAGAAGCGGGCAGCCCTCTCGGGGGGAGCGCCCGGCGCAGAAGCGGGGCTGCGAGCTTAAGGCGTCGTCCCCCCGGTGCTGGGCGTCGCCGGCCCCCTTCGTGGCCCTGGTGTTGGCCAGAGGAGCGCGAGTTGAGGCAGTCGGCCTTCGGGGAGGCCATCGTCGCCACGGCTGGATGCAGCTCGGAAAATTGGGGCGTTTGGACCGCGGGAGGGGTCCAGGGACAGCTTTTCAGATGCCGTGGTCTCTAGTCGCAGTGTCCGAGCTGGTGGTGCACCTGACAGTGACCCTTGGCCAGAGTGACCTTCTGTTGCGGGCTCATCGTGATCCCCCCGATCGTTGAACTCGAAGCGATAGCGGCTGCTTGCGCGCTTGGATTTGGCCACTTTGCGCGCCCTAAGTCCGCCCAGGGTTACTCTTGATTGTAGCCGACTTGGGGGGAGGGGCGAGCGAGCAGGGGTCGGTGTCGACGATCAGTTGCCGGCGGCAGGCGCGCGGAGGGGGCCAGCAGAGGCGGGCGGCGGACGGATTGCCGCGGCACGCGCAGGAGGCAGGGGCGACGGAGAAAGGAAGGGGACGCTGCCTGGTCAGGGGGAGGCGGCGAGGCGGGAGTCGGGCGGACTGCAGCGGGGGAGGGGGCAATGACGAGGGCGCGCCGCTGGATGCGGCCAAGGGGGGGGGGGGTCTGGGCGGGACCCCCCCCTCCCCTTTCCCGGCCCGTCGTCGGCGGACCCCCCCACCCCCCCATTCCGTGAGCACACGACCCCTCTACAATTCATACGGGGGTACCCAGCGGCATGATTTCGGCAATCACCGCGGGGGATCGAGGGCTGCAGGGCAGCGGCCCTCAAGCGGAGCTCTGAACGCCCCTCTCAGCTGCGACCGCGGGCCTGAAAAAGGTGCGGGAGACGTGCCCTGTGCTTCGCCCCGCGTGCAACTGTTCGTTGACGAACACCCGAGGAAGGGAGGGGAGAGGGCAGGGCAGGACTGGGGCGCGTGCCAGGGGGTGTTGTCGGGGGGGGGGGGGGGGCATTTTCAGCAAGAGGGGGGCGGTCTTCTCAGAAGGCTTCTGAGAGGGCTTATGAGAGAAGCCCCCATCTTAGAAGCCGCTCGCCTTCTTAGAGGGCCACTCCCCTCGCGCCCCCCCCCCACCGTGCGCGCCGCCAGAAGCAGGCGGACAGGAGGGGGGGGAGTAGGGCTCAGCGGGAATGAACAACCCAGATTCGCCACGGGTCGCTTTCAACCAATGGGGGGTGCTGCTTGATTCACCCTTCCCCCTCTCCTCCCCTTTTTCTTCTCCTTGCTGGCCGTGTCTGCTGTTGGGCCTGGGCTGCGTTCGACGAGTGTAGGACAACAATGTTTAAATTCCTGGGGGAGCCGTCCCGCAGCAGCGCCTTGGGCGATTGGGAATCATACAGAGGCCCCAGACTTGCGCGTGGGCATCCTCGCAGTCATAGAGGTGATTCAGTCGACATCCCCCAAATTTTCCCCTGCGGCATAAAACTATGAACACTATCTATACCCACCCGGCAGGCTGGGATTGTTGAATTCAGTGGACGGGTTCTCGATCTGCTTCGCACATTCTGCAGACCGCAGCCCCTGTTGCTCCCTGGGTATCCGGCCTGGCGACTTCAACGAATGACCACGGCATATTGCGAACGCCAGGCACCAAGGGGCCTGGTGCTCCATGGGGATCCCGCCTCGCGTTCTCCGTTGGGGATCCCTCGAAGCAAGATATTTGTGAGTCGTCCCCCCTGCTTTTTTTATCGCCGTCCTACATTACCAGATTCGTTGTGATGCCCCAGTGGGCAGAATCATCCTGGCAGACGCGCCAGGTTCAGGAGGGAAAGAAACACACAGACACAATTAATCGTCGACTCCCAGGAACATATGCAAAAATATGGGAAGTGGTGGGGAAGACAAAAACCCAGAAAATATTGGAAACTATGGGGGATATTTTTATTTGTGTGTATTTATTTGTGTGTTCCAGTTCCCCTCTACAGGTGACGTACCCAACACGGTCGTGTTCAACGCGGCCGTGGCGGCGTGCGCAGGCCACCGATGCCGCCCGTTCTCCCCGAGCTCGGCTGGCATCCAGCGCCAAAGGGGGCCGCTTGGGGGCGTGGTCGGGGTCTCGTGACGGCCAGTGGGGGACGTCCACGGAGTGTGGAGTTGCAGTGAGAGTACACTCTAGGCGATGCTTAAGAAAACCTAAGTTTTCGGCCAGAGTCTCGATTATTCTTAATGTTTCAATGTAGATCCTAAGATTTCAATAGAAATCCTGGGTTTGTAATCAATTTCTGAGACTATGAATTTCTTAACCCATGATTTCTAAAGCATTTCGCAGGGTGTATGCAGCGCTCCTGGAAGAAATGAAGTAGGTCAGGAGGCGCGGGGATGCATATGAGAGGCTCTCGGGATGCTTCTCCTGGGCATCCTTGAGGGACTGGGGCTCTGCTGGGGCCTCAAGGCCCGTCTCGGGACGGTCTTGGGTGCCCTTTAGGCCGTCTTGGACGTTGCCCAAGCGAAGTACGCGAGGGCATGGAGCAATGGTTGCTTTTTGGGCCTCTCTCGGCTGTTCTCTGCAAGCACTCTTTGGCCATCTTGGGGATCTCGTGGGCCGTCTTGAAGCCATCTTGATCCGTCGTGGGTCCACCCTGGGCCGTCTCGACGCTCTGTGGGAATGTCTTGGCGCTCTGAGTGGACCCTCCTCCTAGTCTGTCTGGGGGCTCTGGAGGCTCCGATGACCCAGTGGGGCGTTGTGGAACCCGGAGACCCACCACTCTCTGATCGGATTTTGGACCCTGGGGCAGGGGGAAGGGGGGAGGGGGACAGCCAAACGTTTCACTTGTCGCCCACGGCAAGCGGGGGTCGGTGGATATGCTGCCTGTGTACACGGATCCCTGGTCGAAGGTGTGCCTCCAAGATACATTTTCGCTTTGGAACGTCCAAAGGGGGGAAGGAGGAATTTGGAAGTGGGACGACACGGTGGGGTCAAGGAATCTCCCGGACTTCGTGCCCCGCCTTTCTTCGTTCACTACGAGCGTTGGCCCCACTCGTCCGCGGACATGCCGCGGGCCATGATGCCACTTCGGCCACTCAGCTATCTCTTTGAGGGGGGGGCCTGGGGGGGCTGCGCCTCAGCAAGAGATCTCGAAGCCCAGCCCCAGAGATTGCGTCTCACAGAGGACAGGGCGACCTTGCAAGCGCGCGCGAGCGCACCGGGCCGCACGCAGCCCGCCGGCCGAGCCACGGCACCCGCCGGGTCCAGCGATGGAGCGCGCCGCCAGCCGAGCCTGCGGCGCGGCCCCGCTCGCCGCGCCGCTGCGCCGCGGCGCCGCGCGGCGTGAGCAGGGCGGAGCGCGCCGCCCCGCGGCGCCGCCGCGGCGGGCGCGGTGGCGGCCCCGCCGCGGCGGGCGCGCCCAACGGCAGCGCGCGCCGCGCCGCCGCGCTGCCGCGCTGATCGCCGCGGGCGCCGCCGCGGTGGGCGCCGCGGCGGCCGCGCGTGCGCCGTGCGCGGCGCCGCCGGGGGCGGCCCGCTGCGCCCGCGGCGCGCTGGCGGCGCCGCGCCCCGCCGGCGTGGCCCGCGGAGCTGCCGCAGCGGCGCGGCGCGGCCCGCCGAGGAGGCGCGGTGCGCCCACGCCAGGGCGGCGGTGCGGCCGCCGCGCCGCGGCGGCGGCCGCCGCAGGCGCGGAGCAGGCTCAGCATCGTCCGAGCCCTCCCCAGACGTGCTCGCGTCGCGAGCAGGAATCACGACGGAAGGCTTTTTGTCCGTTTTTGTTTTGTGAGGGCTTTCTCCGGGCCCCTGGGCCGTCAAGGATCGATCGAAGAGGCCTGCGGCGAATCACCGCCACCCCCTGCCTTTTTTTGGAAGGGCCTCTGTGGCCGAAAGTTGGGCCAGAGCTATCGGACCATGTGTTCCCCCAGCTGTCGTGAACCCTTCGTGGAGCACGTGAGGAAGAGGAGAATGAGGAGAATAAGGAAAAGGGGGTAGGAGGAGGAGAAGGAGGAGGAGGAGGAGGAAGAGGAAAAGAAGGAGGAAGAGGAGGAATAGGAGGAGGAGGAGGAGGCGGAGGAGGAGGAGGAGGCGGAGAAGAAGGAGAACGCCTCTTGGAAGCCTCTTGGTCTTCTGGAAGTTTCCTGGGGGCCTCTTGGAGGCATCTTGGGGGGGCTCCTTGGGCCTCTTTGGAGCTTTTTGGGGGCATGTTCGGGGCCTCTTTGGCAATCATACAGCTTTCCTGATCCGTCTGACGCCGTCGGAAGCCGTCGTTGGTAGTAGTAGTAGTCGCAGTCGTAGTAGTCGCAGTAGCATTAGCAGTGATGATGGTGATGGTGGTGATGATGATGGTGCCCCGATGATGATGATGATGATGATGATGATGATGATGATGATGATGATGATGATGATGATGATGATGATGATGATGATGATGATGATGATGATGATGATGAGGATGATGATGATCCACGCATCCAAGAAGGTCTGGAGCTCCCCGCTCGATACAGCCTCCCGAGGCCATGGCCTTTCCCTCTGGCGCTGCGGACGCAAGGCCTGACCCGTGCCCAAGGCACACTCGCAGACACGCCTGAAAGCCTTGAGGCCGCCGACCGCCCCAGCCAAAGGCAGGCGATCAGCAAAGCATCTGAGCCCTCACGGCGACTCAGCTCGCAGACAGCTCGGCGCGCCGCACCAGAGCAACAGTCCCCTTGGCACCAGGCCACAGACGGGGGCGACTTGCTCTGAGGTGACCTTCGGAGGCGATCCTGACGGTCGGCCATAGCCTACCACCACGGTTCGGCCTCCGCCTGGCGCGCACAGAGCACAGAGCGGGCTGGAGCGCAGCAAGCTGCGCGGGCTGTCGCGCCCAAGGCGCGCCAGCAGCTACATTAAACGGAGGCGCCGAAGGCGCCAAGCGACAGACGTTGCCCAAGAGGGCGGGAGGGAGTGAACCCTGGCGTGTGCCGAGCCCCACGGGGTACAGCCTACGCCACGGGGTCCCTCCCCCCCCAGAGGCAGCGGCATGATGATGATGATGATGATGATGATGATGATGATGATGATGATGATGATGCTGTTGATGATGATGTTTCTGATGATAATCATGATAATGATGGGGTTCCGATGATGATAATGATGATGTTGATTATCCTGATGATGTTGATAATGATGATGATGGTCATGGTGATGAAATGATGATTATGAAGATGAAGATGCTGATTATGATGGTGTCCCGATGATGGTGATGATGAGGTTGATGATGATGATGCTGTTGATGATCATGGTGATGGTGATGATGGTATCTCGATGAAGATGGTGTTGATGATAAGGATGATGATGAGATGATGATGATGATTTTGGTAATGGTGACCCGATGGTGGTGATGATGATAATGCTGCTGTTGATGATGAGGATGATGCCCCGATGATGATGATGAGGTTGATGATGGTGATGGTGATGCTAATGGTGATGACGATGATGGCGTCCCGATGACGTTGATGATGAGGATGATGATGTGATGATGACGATTTTGATGATAGTGGCCCGATGATGGTGATGATGCTGATGATGATGTTGATGATGATGATGGTGTCCCAATGATGATGGTGATGATGATGATGGTGACGATGATGATGGTGCCCCAATGATGATAATGTTGATGATGATGTTGCTGATGATGATGGTGTCCCGATGGTGATGATGATGGTGATGTTGGCGATGTTGTTCATGATGATGATGAGATGGTGATGACGATGGTGGTGTTCCGATGCTGATGGTGTTGATGATGCTGATGGTGACGATGATGGTGTCCCGATGATGATGGTGATGGTGATGCTGATGTTGATGATGATGGTGATGAGGTGATGATGGTGCCCCGATGATGAGGATGATGATGTTGATGCCGTTGATGACGACCTTGTTGATGATGATAATGATGACGTTGATTGTGAGATCGATTGTGATATCGATCGTGGGATCGATAGAGAAAGCGAATGTCAGATCTATTGTAAGATCGATAGTGGGATCGATTGTGAGATCGATAGTCATGTCGATTGTGAGATCGATCGAATGATATTGATCGGGTGTGATCGATTGTGAGATCGATAGAGTGAGATCGATCGAGCGAGACCGATAGTAATATCGATAGTGAGATCGACAGTGATACCGATCGAGTGAGACGTTGGTTCCTCCCCCCGAACCTCCTTATCACCCGAAGGGTGGTCGTATAGGTAGATATATGTGTACATATATACATATATATTGCCCTATCTTTGACGTACCTGGGAGGGCCTCCAAGGGAATCCTAGGAAACCTTGGGGATTCGACCAATCTCAAGATTCCTGAGAGGGCCCTCTAGGGAATCCCGTGCGGCGCGCGCGGTGGTGCCGTGCTGTATGGTGCACCGTATGACGTTATATATCTCACTACCTTGGGCCATCTAGGGATTTCTAGAAATCCATAGGGATCCTACAAATCGCCAGATTCCTGAGAAGGCATATTAGGGAATCCAACGAAATCCTACGGATCCTACCAATTCCCAGATTTCTGGGAGTGCCTCCTACGGCATCCTAGGACTTTCTCGGGGTCCTACCAACTGCAAGACTCATGAGATGGCCTGTCAGGGAATCCTACGAAATCCGACGGGTCCTACCAATTACCAGATTCCTGGGAGGGCCTCCTAGAGAGTCTTAGAATTTCCTCGGGATCCGACCAACTGCGAGATTCCTGAGATGGCCTCCCAGGGAATCCTAAGAATTCCTAGGGATCCTACTATTTCCCAGATTTCTGGGAGGGCCTCCCAGGGAATCCTAAAAATTCTTCTGGATCCCACACTTTGCAAGATACTTGAGATGGCGTCGTACGACCAATTCCCAGGAGGGCCTCCAGGGGGAATCCTAGGAATTCATCCGGATCCATAAAGCATGCCAGATTCATGGAATGGCCTCTTCAGGAATCCTAGAAATTTCTCGGGACCCCACCAATTCCCAGATTCCTGGGAGGGCCTCCTCGGGAATCCTGGGGATGCTCAGGGGTCCTACCAATTGCCAGATTCCTGAAAGGGCCTCTGAAGGACCCGTGAGAATTCCAAGGGATGCCATCAATTCCCCGGTCCTGGGAGGGCCTCTCACGAAATCCTAGGGATTCTTTGGGATCCCACCAAGTCTTGACGTTTCGCGTATCCCCACCAGCTCCCGTCGGCTTGCCCACGTGGCTTCCCCCCCACGACGGCGCCACGCGCCACGACCCCCCACTTCACGTGTTGGGTCCTCCTTTGGAGGCGTTTGCATCCGACGTCTCCCCACGATATATTCAACCTTCCGCGGCTATCGGCTGCTTCCCCTTTCTCCGTCGGCGCCATGGCAGGGAGGCCCACGTGCGGTGGATCTCTGGACCGTCATGGGTCTCTTCTGGGGGACGAAGTGTTCCTCTCACTGCGTGGTGCGGCAGTGCTCGCCTCGGGTGATGTGCGCCGGTCAGTGGCATCGCGTACTGCATCTGGCTTCCAGATCCTGTGGTGCTCACGGCGTCCTGTCCCCTCAGTCCTGCTCGACATTCCCCCGTCCGCCGTTTGACCGACACTTGACAGGTGATGCCGACTTCCCGAAGTGGACCTGCGTCGGGTCGCCGACGAGCACAGGGTGCTATGTGAGTGAGTCCGCCTCTTTCGGTTTGCTTTGCAGGGATGCGCCTAACAGCATCTCGGGTCGGCTGTTGTTAGGACAGTCGGTCGACTGTTCTGGCCTGGTCTCTCTGCGTCCTGCTCTGCTTCGCTTCGTCCCCCCTCGCCGCCTCCTGCTGTTTTTGCCCCAGCGGCTGCACGGGTACAGGCCCTGTGCGTGCTTTGCGGGTGGCAGCTTGTGGCAGTTTTGCTTGCGAGCTGGCGCCGTCAGGGCGACTCCTCGTTGGCTCTCGCTGTCTTTCGCTCATTGGTCTCTGCATGTGCACTTGCCTGCCGGACTGCTTGGCGCGGTCTCCAGCCGTTGGGCTGTGGTCTCGCCGTCCTGGCCTGCGCCTCCAGCAGCTTGGCAGCATTAATTATCTGGCACTGTGCCCCAGTTTGCCTGATTGACGCGCCCTCTGGACTTTTCCTAGCGGGCCGCAGAACAAAACAAATATCCCCACCAGCCCATCCAGTAACGATGCCCAGGCGAATGGAGGTGATCAGGGAAGTGGGGGAGCATACAGAGTATCGAAGGGTTGGGGAACCCGCCCTACCCAAGACGTCGAGGATGGAAGAGGAATCGGAGGAGGATGAGGAGGAGGAGGAACTGAAGGAGGAGGAGGGGGAGCGGGAGGAGGGAAGAGGGAGGAGGAGCGATAGGCGGATGAGGAGGAGGAGGAGGAGGAGGAGGAGGAGGAGGAGGAGGAGGAGGAGGAGGAGGAGCAGCAGCAGCAGCAGGACGAGAATGAGGAGGAGGAGGAGAAGGGCGAGCAAAATGGCCAGAGGCCTCTTTGGATGCCTCTCGGAGTCTCTTCGGATGTCTCTTGGGAGCGTCCTGAAGGCCTCTTAGGGCGTCTTGGAAGCGTCTTGGCGGTCTCGGAGGCCTCTTGGGGCGTCTTGGGTGCCTCGGGGGGCCTCTTGGGGACCTCTTGGGGCCATTTTGGGGCCATTTCGGGGCCATATTGGGGCCATCTTGGGGCCATTTTGGCGCCTCTTGGGGCCTCCTGGGCGCCTCTTGGGGCCATCTTGGGGCGCTCTTGGGAGCCTTGGGAGCGCTCTTGGGGCCATCTTGGAGGTGATCGGTCAAAGGAAAGGGGGTCCCCCAATTAGCCTTCCCCTTCGGGAGCCTTTAAAACCGGCCAAAACCCCAGTAAATCCAATGAGTTCGGCTTCCTCGCCGAAGCCGTTTTGGACGCTCCAACTACCAGCGCCCCCCCCGTCCAAGTCCAGGGGAGGGGGTTAGGGGGAGGGGAAACCCCTCCCCGAAGGGGAAGAAGGAGGGGTGGAAGAGGAAATTCCCTAAACCACCTACGCCCAGAGGGCTGGTGGGATTACAAGATTTCAGAGAACGCCTCTGGAGAAATCTTAAGCACTTTCAGGAATCTGTCCAACCCCCAAATCCGTGGGAGGGCCTCCCAGGGATCTTAAGGATCGCGACGTAGCGGACGACGGAGGACCGCAAGCCTTTGCCATCCGACGATGGCGACTGTTCCCCCCGGAAGGACGCAAGTCCCCGGTGGGCTACCTCGAACAAACAGTTGCCGTCACCAGGGGCGGCCTCCACTGCGGCGTCGCCTTCGGCAACGAATCGCCCCGGGCCCCTCACCTGAGCGGGGCGCAGAGGATTCGCCGCCTCGCGAGCGTCAGCCTGGCCCCGGACACCCGGCGGCACCAAGAAACATTCGTCCTCGGGGCGCCAAAGAAGCCTCTCGGGAGCCCCAAGAGGCTTTTCGGCCGAGACGCTTCTCGGGAGGCCCAAGACGCATCCCGGGAGGCCCGAGACGCTTTCGGGAGGCCTCTCAGGTCTTCTCCAGAGTTCTCTGGATGACTGCTCTGGAACTCTCACTAGGGAATGGATCAGTATACCAGGGGAAGACCCAGTTTACCTGGAAAAGTGACTATTTCCCCATAGCGGCCCAAGGGGACCCCAAGACGGCCCCGCGAGAGCACCTGGATGGGCCCGAGAGGCTCCTAAGAGGGCCCGCGGAGGCGGTGTAGGAGGGACTGGGCTGCTTGGGCGCGGGGACCAGGCTGACCCCAAGACGGCCCAAGAGTCCCAAAACGGTCCAAAAGGGCCCCCAAAAGACTGCCAAGAAGCCCCGGAGACGCCAGGGAAAACCAGGGCTCCCCACAGCGAGCGGTGACGTAACAAGCTCTGCACACCAAGGCTCTCCAGATCGCGGCGACGTAAAGAGCTCTGAACAGCAAGGCCCCCGAAAGCGAGGGGCAACGTACAAGTTTCTGGACGCCAGGGCTCCTAACAGAGAGCGGGAACGCAACGAATTCTTCACACAAAGGCTTCCCAGAGCGAATGGCGCCATGAGCCCTCACGGGCCAGTTCCTGAGGCGCTCTTTCCGTTTCCGTGCCGGCCCAGGTCTCGTGGGAGGCCTCTCGGGGCCTTTTGGAGACAGCTTGGAGACCTTTTGGGGGCCGTCTAGGAGCCTCTTGGGGCCTTTGTTGGGCATCTTTGGGGCCTCTTGGGGCCTTTTGGGTGCCTCTTCGGCGCCTCTTGAGGCCTCCTGGGCGCCTCTTGGGGCCTCCTGGGGGCCTCTTGGGGCGAAAGGCTCGGATGTTCGGTTCATGTTCCCTCTCTTGGGCCCTTTTTGGGGACGTCTTGGTCTTGGGCGCGTTGGACGCCTCTTGGGCCGTCTTGGGGCGCTCTTAGGTCGTCTTTGGGTTTTCTTGGAGGCCTCTTTGGCCGTGTTGGGTTGGTTTTGGGGGCCTCTTGGACCGGCTTAGAGCGTCGGAAAGCCGAAAAGGTGAGAACGCTAAATTATGTCAAGACTTTGAGGGAAGTCATTAAGTTTTGCCTTTGGAGGCCTTGTTGGGGGGCCTCTTCGGGATGTCTTGGGACGTCTTGGAGGCCTCTTGGGCCATCTTGAGGCCATCTTGGGCGTCTTGGACTGATCATATGGCGTTTCGGGGCCCTCTAGGACCGTATTGGGGGTTTCGTGGGACCCTCGTGGCTCGTCTTGGGGCCCTCCCGAAAAAGTCATGCGACGACACTTCCTGGAGCCCAGGGGGCACGCGGGAAGCGCCAGGAGATTTCGGACATTGGGGCTCGGGCCCCGTAAAATCTCCTCAGGAAGGACGAGTCAGGCTCAGAGGATTCGGCAAAGGACCTGAGGACACGCCCACTCCGTGCCCAGAGGCACAGTGGCGGATTCGGGATGACAAAAAAACTGCCCTGGGGGATCCCTCGATAACAAAGATAGTAATCGGATGCCTGTGTCACCATCGTCAGAACAATTCCCACGCCTCTTGGACAGAGCTTCTTAGCGTTCTATCTCGCTTGTCAGCGGAAATGGGTGCTGTGAGGAAGCCTTGTGCAGACGGCACCCATCCACAAACAGGGCGGGCGGATAGGCCGGACGGATGGGGCCACGGGTTCCCGGATGGAGTTGGGGCAGGCATAATGTTCCCAGACATGCAGGCGGCCGAGGTCGCGGCGAGGAAGTGCGACTTGCTTTCGTCGGGGGGCGGCAGCCGACCACCTCACCGCTCCTCCTCCCGGCCGTGGATCGGTGCATGCATGACGCTCTCCCATGACCAGTGCCAGTGGGGGCACATGCGCCGATCGTGTGAACAGGATGGATTCGGTTTTACGCTTGTGCTATTCCAACCTACTTTAGCCTTAACCACGAAAAATAATTTCGAGCACCAAGGAACGTCCTTCAACTGGAGGGTTTTCACGCGTCGGGCCCTGGGCGGCGATACTCGTTCGACACTGCTTCGATATTTCTCCCGGGGCTCGACATTATCTCTCGGATGTGGTCCTTAAGTACGATGGGAGCAACGTATGTTTAGTTTGTTTCTCCAACGTCGGAGCTGAAGAGACGGGGGTCAACACAAACGGAGGTCAGTCAGAGGGCTGGTTCCTGCAGAACCAGGGGTGCATTGACCCGGGCTTGCGCGCAGTGTCCTGCAGGATCTTGCGGGAGCCATGCTTGTTCCGCCAGCGGTTTTTTAGCCGTCCCGTTGCACCCAGGTGCTTTTGGGGGCCGAAGAGGAGCTTCGCTCCTTGCTCTGCGTTCCTCCTGGGAGCCGCCTGACTGGACGCCCTCTTGTTCAAGGCCAGGGGGGCACCGATCCTGTGCCCAGGGCGGGCCTGGGTCTGGATCGGTGAGGCGGCCGGCTGACTTGCCCCGGCTCTCGGCGGTCGCCGCCACCGGGCGCGGCGAAGGGGAGCCCGCTGGCGTCTTCGCCGCTGCGGCGGCTCTGGAGGATCGGTGGCTCGAAGGTTAGAAGCATCGTGGATAAAGAACCCCTAACCCTACTAACATGATGAAGACGTGGCTTCATTTAGGTCCCCGTCTGTGTATCAGAGGTCATAATGTTGGGCGGTGTGGTTCGATACATCTGCAGAAAAAAACAATACCCTGTGACGTACCCAACCCATTTGTATCAATGGAAACGAGGAGTTGGCCGAAACTTGCATGGACAATCAACTTGATGTGTAAGCTACTTGGGACACGCGCCTATGGCATGATGCGCAGGAGAACCATACGAGAACGAGGGGCGACAGCTACAGGCTCGAAGAGGACATGGGGAGTCGGGAACGCAGAGCAGGAGAAAAACGCGCGGGAAGCCGAACCATCAGCACGGCAGCAGCAGAGGGAAGGTGACTGCAGGAGGAGAACAAGGACGAAAGCGGCGTCTAATTTGAGTTTGCGGTGGTTACCCATTGTGCTATGCCCCTCAGCAGCCCTCGAAAGTGGCGACAGTTTCACAGATCACAGCCCCCCAGGGATGGCGAGGTCTAATTTGAATCTGCGGTGGGTACCCATTGTGATGTGCTCTCAGCAGCCCTCGAAAGTGGCGAAAGCTTCGCAGATCGCAGCCCCCCAGGGACGGCGAGGTCTAATTTGAGTCTGCGGTGGGTGCCCACTGTGCTGGGCCCCTCAGCAGCCTTCGAAAGTGGCGACAGTTTCACAGATCGCAACCCCCCAGGGATGGCGAGGTCTAATTTGCATCTGCGGTGGGTACTCACTGTGCTGTGCCCCTCAGCAGCCCTCGAAAGTGGCGACAGTTTCACAGATCGCAGCCCCCCAGGGATGGCGAGGTCTAATTTGAGTCTGCGGTGGGTACCCACTGTGCTGGGCCCCACACAAGGCCTCGAAAGTGGCGACATTTTCACAAATCGCAGCCCCCCAGGGATGACGAGGTCTAATTTGAATCTGCGGTGAGTACCCATTGTGCTGGGCCCCCCAGCAGGCCTCGAACGTGGCGACAGTTTCACAGATCGCAGCCCCCCAGGGATGGCGAGGTCTAATCTGAGTCTGCGGTGCGTACCCACTGTGCTGGGCCCCTCAGCAGCCCTCGAAATTGGCGACAATTCCACAGATCGCAGCCCCCCAGGGATGGCGAGGTCTAATCTGAATCTGCGGTGAGTACCCACTGTGCTGGGCCCCTCAGCAGCCCTCGAAAGTGGCGACAGTTCCACAAATCGCAGCCCCCCAGGGATTGCGAGGTCTAGTTTGAGTCTGCGGTGGGTACCCATTGTGCTGGGCCCCTCAGCAGCCCTCGAGCTTCACAGATCGCAGCCCCCCAAGGATGGCGAGGTTTAATTTGAGTCTGCGGTGACTACCCACTGTGCTGCTCCCCCCAACAGCCTTCGAAAGTGGGGACGATTTCACAGACCGCAGCCCCCCCAAGGATGGCGAGGTCTAATCGGAATCTGCGGTGAGTGCCCAGTGTGCTGGACCCCTCAGCAGCCCTCGAAAGTGGCGACAGTTTCGCAGATCGCAGCCCCCCATGGATGGCGAGGTCTAATTTGAGTGCGGTGGGTACCCACTGTGCTGGGCTCCTCAGCAGCCCTCGAAAGTGGCGACAGTTCCACAGATCGCAGCCCCCCAAGGACGGCGAGGTCTAATCTGAGTCTGCGGTGAGTACCCACTGTGCTGGGCCCCTCAGCAGCCCTCGAGCTTCACATATCGCAGCCCCCCAAGGATTGCGAGGTCTAATCTGAGTCTGCGGTGACTACCCACTGTGCTGGGCCCCTCAGCAGCCCTCGAACGTGGCGACAATTTCACAGATCGCAGCCCCCCAAGGATGGCGAGGTCTAATCTGAATCTGCGGTGAGTACCCAGTGTGCTGGACCCCTCAGCAGCCCTCGAAAGTG
>CAUYUJ010014504.1:301799-401799 GCA_963575745.1 Prorocentrum cordatum
TCTAGTGGAGGAAACGGCACACTGGATCGTCAGCAGCGGTGCGGCCGTTGACAGTCGAGGTTGTGGCCCCGTCGAGCGAGCTGCGAGTCTCGAGCGTGACTGGTTCGGCCCTGAGGGCCGATTGGTGAACCGAGTGGCCGCGGTTGGGAGGCGCGCAGGGAGCTGCCTCACACAGTGCTGCTGTGGCGTGCTGGGGATGTGGCGCACATTCGCTCAGGCAGCTGAAGTCGCTGAGGGCGTCCTGCAAGAAAGCAGGGGCTCATGGCCGACGGGCCATCAGGCGACTCAAGCGCTGCCTTCCCCCAGGGGGCGGGGAATGTGTCTCTGCCACCACTGCAGATGCTTTGGTGAGTCGTCCCCGGGCGAGGGCACCTGCGCATCGGGGAGAAGGGAGGGGGCCGAAGAGAAGGAATAAGAGGTGGGATTGAGCAGAGGGCAAGGGGGCGAAGAGGAGGATCGAGGAGACGGAGGAGGGAAGAGGAGGGGGAGGGTGATAAGGCGTAAGGAGGAGGATGGGGACAACGGGGTGCCCCCCATCCGCCGCCCTCGCCCCCATCCTCGTCCTTCCCCATCCTCGTCCTCGTGACCCCCCCCCATCCGCTCGCACCGTGTATTCCTCGTCTCCGTCCCTCCGCCTCGCCTTCTTTCCCCCCGCCTCCCCCCCTCGCTCATCCGCGTGTTCATCGCGCTCCTCCTCCCAACGTCCTCCCTGCCGGCTTCATTCCTCTCAATCTTCTTCCTCTCCCCCCTCGTCTTCCACTTCGCCATCAACCTTCCCCCTCCCCACTGGCAATCCCCCGTCCTAGCCCTGCCCATCTCGCCTGCTCCTTTCGCACCCCCTTCATCCTCTTCCTCCTTCCCCCGTCTCCTCCCTGCTCCTCCTTCTCCCCCGTTCCCCGCCTCCCTCCTCTTCCCCATCCCCTTCCGCTCCATCCTTCATCATCCTCTTCCTCTTCATCATCGCCATCAGTATACCTTTCCCTCCGCCCCATTCCTCACCATCCCTCGTCCTCCCCGCGTCCCTCCCCCTTCCCGCCTCCACACGTTGTCATCCCTCCTCCCCGGCGCCACCTGGCATTCAGCGCCCCGCGCCGCGGCACCCCCCCCTGCCGCGCGTGCCCTGCTTCCGCCCCGTCCTCGTCACTCCCTGGCGGCGGGGGCGGGTGGCGGAGGCGGAGGAGGAGTCACTCCGGGAGGGGGAGGGCGAGGAGGGGGGAAGGGGAGCAGAGACCAGCACGCATCCTGAAAGATGAAAGACTCATGGTTGGTCGGCCCGACCCAGCCCGAAAGCGTGAGACCCGCGTATGCCGACAAGTTTGTTTCCGCGCGCGGGCGGGGGCGCCCAGCAAATTCGGTTTGCGAGAGCGGCCGCGCGCGGGTGGTCTCTCTCTCTCTCTCTTTCTCCCGCGCGGTCCCCGCTCCAGCCCAACCTACCAACCCTACCTATCCCGTCCTTGTTCCTGTTGCTCATGTGCTTAACTTACCAGGAGTTGGTTCAGGGGCACGGGGGGCACACATTAGTCCGGCTTCTTGGGGTGCTTGTTTTGACCAACATGTTCCCAAGCATTTTTGGGACCCAGATTCCGGGTGTCCGAAACACGTTCGGGAGAGTCATGTCACAAGTGATTCGGGTTGGACAATAGGGCCCACATTTTTGTTGCAAGCGATGCGGAAATTCTCACACGTCCCAGTATCGGCCACAATGAGCGTGTGACCATGGTTGTCTGCAGCGATGGTCTTGAGGGGGGATTTTCCAATGCACGTCTCATTGGGCCTGGCATCTTCCGCGCCTCCGAAAGAGGCCTCGTCTTGCACAGCGTGCAAGCCCATCCTCCCAGGCTCCAAGACCAATCGTGCACCATACGGCGCCCAGGCACCGCGGAGGGGCAGGGAGGGGGAGCCATAGGCTTGGAGCAGGGACGGGTGCAGCCCCGAATGGGGCATTAAGTTATGAGGCTTGTGTTAGAGGCAACAGGAGGCCGCTTCGGCAAGACCTGACACGCATGACTTAGGACACGAGGCAGTGCAATTCGAGCTCTCTCAGTTCCATGGGGAGGGAGTTCGGGGAGGAAGTAGGAATGGGACGAGAGGAGGGGAGGATCAGGAGAAGGATGATTAAGAGGAGAAGGAAGGGGAGGAGGTGGAAAAGGGGGAGGTGGGGAGGAGAAGGAGGGGGAGGAGGGGGAGGAGGAGAAGGAGGAGGAGGAGGAGGAGGAGGAGGAGGAGGAGGAGGAGGGGGGGAGGAGGAGGAAAAGGAGGAGGAAATGGAGGAGGTACAATGGCCAGAGAATCGTGGCCAGGCACTGTGTAGCGGCTGCACCTAGGGAGTTCATGCCGCGTGCCGGGAGGGGGGGGGGCGGTGACACCAATTTACAGTGTTTCTGGGCCGTTTTCCGCCGGAGGAGGAAGAGGAAGTGGAGTTGGGAGTTACGAGTTATCCCACGTGGTGGGTGGTCGGGAGGAGGAGGCGAGGGGATGGGGGAGGGGGACAAGGTAGGTGCGGTCGCGCCATATCTGACATCCTACCCCTCCCAACCATCACTTCCCACCGCGCTGTGTTTGCCTTATCCGCCCATGGAGCGGACTTGGAACCATCAAAATGACGCCTTCGTTTCATGCGCATTCCAAGAAGGGGGATTGGGCACGGACGAGGAAGACCAGCAACAGCGATAGCCGGAGTGGATGAAGCGGGGGGAGCAGGATGACTGGGGGAATACCGGGGTGGGGGAAAGGAGGATTGCAAAAAAACCCTTCGAAGGATTGCAACAAAACCCTCGAGGGGTGGGTTTTTTGCAATCCTTCGGTTTTTTTTGCAATCCTTCGGGCATCGTGATACGGAACATGGGATCGATCCGACTCGGTTTCGATTCTCCAGCGATTCAGTCAGGCCCGATGTTTGCAGGGCGATGTTGCGCATCCTGGCGCGGCCGATCTGATTACGTAGGTTTCGACTACGTGCCGATGCGGACCAGTCCGACGACGCACGTTCAGATCCGATTCGAGTTCACGATGCGATGCTGACTGGTCCTCGAGCCCCTCTCATATTCTTTCTCTTCCTCCAGCCCCCTGCCGGCGATGGCGTCGCGGAGCGTCGATGCCGTGCGTCATCAAGCTCCAAGTGCACCAGGCGAGGGGCTTGAGCTGCGATGGCGACGACGAGAGCGGCGGACGCTACGTCGAGGCCTCGCTCCACAGCCAGACGCAGTACTCCAGCAAGAGCACAGGCCGGCATTAAACAAATCGGACATTTGAACATCAGTGGCGGGCTGTTTTTCAATCCCAGGCATTTTTCAGGGTCGGGGACGACGTCGGAGTGGTGTGGTGTATACTTGTTTCCGTGTTTTCCCGGGGAAGCAACGAAACATGTGTACACCAGGGTCCTCTAATAAGCAGGATCCTCTTTCCTGTGCAGGGCTGGAATAGGCGTCGGTGTATAGAGTTCGGTTCCCTAGAACACGATGTTTCGATGATGTCCGCGTTTCGGCCGGTTCGTTTCGGTTCGGTCGGCCGTTGTGTCAGGGCTGCGTCGCTGCGCCCTTCTGGCCTGCTTGCGCCTTTCCGTTTCATTCGGGTTCGGTCTTCGCTGCTGGCTGGGTCGGCTTTCGGTGGAGTGGTCGCCTCAAAAGTGCCCACGTAGGTCTTTGAGGAATCGGGTCCTGGGGGTTTTGTTGGCTGCTTTCGGGCTCCGGGGGCCATCCCTTCACGAGCCCCCTGGCCGTCGATCAGCGGCCCAGGATGAGGCAAATACCCTGGGGCCAGGACCTGCTCCCGCCAGGGAGGACCCCTGCCCACCATGCCAGACAGGCCCGCTGGACCGCCTGGCCTGGACCGGATGGCTGCGCATGGAGCTCTCGGACGACTTCGAGCTGCAGGACCACCCCTTGCGGCTCGGCGTCTGTAGCAGTGAGCAGGGCCCTCCCGACAGCGGGTCGGTGGCCATAGACCTGGAGCAGATCTTGCACAGCTTTGACGAAGAAACAATTGCATAAACGTACGTTCTGATAGGTACGCGCGGATTTTTTGGATCTGCGCTGAGCCCCACTGGCGGCGCCTCCGGCGTCCGCCCTGGCGCGGGCCCAGCGCGGGTCCGAGAAATTCGTGCGGACCTCCAGAAGCTTATGTTTATGGTTTTATTTTTTCCTCTACAGCCGCAGGCAACTGAACCAGCGGGAGGAGGAAGAGGTCAGTTTGAAGGGTTGGTTCCCTCTCTACGACACCCTCAGCGGCGTTCGTGGGCACATACGGGTGTCCGTCAAGATGCAGTTTGTGGGAGACCAGTCGTACAACGACCAGCTCACTTCCTCGGTGGGCGTCCGCTTCTTCTCCATGCCTGCTCCACCACAGTCTGGCGCGCTGGTTGTGGAGGAGCTCCTGGGACTCGTGGAGGAGCTGAAGGTTGTGCTTGATCCAGAATACCAGCACTGGCGTGACCTGATCCGGTCCGATCGCTCCTCCAACGAGGAAAGGCTCGGCGTGTTCCACGTGGCCGCCATGCAGGCGCGCCGCAAGCTCGGCAAGAAGGCTCTGGAGATGAACGCGAACGCCGTGCTCGGCTACCGCGAGTACGTCGACCTCGAGGGGGACGCCACTGACCGCATCTGCGTTCGCGCCTTCGGCACCGCCGCGCGCGTGGCGGCGCCGCGGCAGGGCGGGGAGGGGAGCGACCAGGCGGGCCTGTCCACGCCGCGGGACGCCCTCGCGGCGGCGCGCCCACTGGAGGGCGGCCACGGCCCAGAGCTGCTGCCGCCCGCCGCGCAGCAGCGCGCGGGGCTCGCGCAGGGCCCGCGCGCCCTCTCGCGCTCGCTCAGCGGAGAGGTCGCGGCCGCAGGGGCTGCGGCCGCGCTGCCGCCTCCAGATCGGGGGGCGTCGGCCGACCACCTCGCCGAGGCGGTCTCACCATGTGGCCGTCCCCACGGAGCAGGGCCGCGATTCGGGCGGTTGGGGCGGGGTGTGCGGGCGGGCCTCTACGGGCGGGTCGGGTGGGTGGACTCAAATTGGACAGGTCGGGCGGGCGGACCCTACCGGGCGAGTCAGACGTGTGTCGAAGAAGCAACACTGAATCCATGTACATTCTGGAAGGTCCGCACGGATCTCATGGATTTGCGCTGGACCCCCCCAGAATTTTAGGTATACGCAGTCTTTTCTCCTTGGCGACTGACCGCCTCACCAGTCTTGGCCGGGCCCATCCCAGGCCCAAGAACGATCTGCCCGCACCCGAGGCGTGGCTTGTGAGAGGCGCAGGCGCCGACCTGGGGGGTCAGGACTTGCCCGGTCACTGGGGCCGCCACGAGGGCGCCAAATATCGCGGTTCGCGATTATAGGTTCCATCGGATGATGAAATCAATAATCGCGAACCTCCTCTTCCTCCCCCTCCTCCCCCTCCTCTTCCTCTTCCTCCTGCTCCTGCTCCTCCTCCTCCTCCTCCTCCTCCTCCTCTTCCTCCCCGGTCGGGTGTCGCTGGCCCCGCCAGGCTCGGTGCGGATGAGCGCAAGAAGGTCGAAGCGCATACACCATGAAAGCGAGTGCAAGGCGGGAAGCAGCACAGAGACGGGCGTCACCCGCGTCCAGCGCCATTCAGGGCACAGCTCGCGTTTTCGAGAACGGGACCAAAAACAATGGGTAGTATTATTTGTCGCTAAGACGCTAAGAGGTAGTATCGTGCTCTTCCCCCTCGTCCTCCCCGTCTCCCACGGGGGGGCGGCGCGAGAGCGCGACAGTTGTCGTGCTTCGCGCAGCGCGAATCGCGAACACGGCTGCCCGTGGGCCAGGATTGAGGAGGTGGTCGGGTGGCGTCCCCCGATCCAGAGTCCCCGACGGCCAGAATGGCGATGGCGGAGCCTGTGCAGTTGCTGGCACCTTTTCGGCTGCACACCCTCAACCGGCTGCCAATAGACGTGCGACCCGCTTTGTGTGGCGTGGTCGCGGCCAGGGCCGTGAAGGTGTTCAGCTCGCGCACGACGCAGGACCAGCGCGAGTCCTGGTGGTCGGAGCTGCGGGAGGAGCTGCTGTCGCACGCGCGGGCCCTTGGCGGCGACACGATCGTGGGATACCAGGAGCATATATCCATCGTCGACGACGCAGGAGCCGTTTCGACTTCTTGTCGATTCGGATCGTTTCGGTTTCGAGATTTCGATTCGATTCGATTCGATTCCTAAATTCCGACTCCGAGCTGAGTTGTTTTTGTCCAGACTTCGATTCGATCTGGTTGGCGTCGATCTCGATGTTTCCCAACCTGCCGCCAGCCTCTGCTGATTCAATGTGTATTTCGATGTCCAGTCTCATTCATCGATTCGACCGTGGGTCACTTTTCGGTTGTGCGTAAGAGTGACCCTTCGCCGGAGTGACCTTCGGTGCGGGCCCATTGGGGTTTCCGATCGCTCAACACGATGCGATAGTACCGGATTGCGCGCGTGGGGTTGGCCCTCCTCGCCCCCCCCCCTAAAGCCGGGCACCACAGGACGCGCAGAGGGTCATTCTGGCGTCTAGCCGGATCCTGCAGCCCAGGCTCGGCGCAGGCCTGGGCCACCAGGAACCGCGAGGCCGTGGCAATGCTGTCCGTGATGGGCACCGCGGCCCTGCGGGCGCCCGCGGGCGAGAGCCCGGGCGCACGCCGGTGCGCAATGGTCCACGCGTCCGAGGGGCGCAGCGACTCCGGCCGCCTGAGCCGCTGCCTCGCGTGCGGCGATCGGGGGCGTCCAAGAGGGGGGGTGTGCAGGGGCGGCTGGCGCATAGTATAGTTGGCTGGGCGCGGCTGGCGTGTCGTACACCAAAGCACGCCGCCCCCGATCCAAGATGGGGGTGTGGGCTAGATGGGTCGGGGGAGGGGCAGCATAGCCAGAGCCGTGAGACATCACGGCGGCAGGATTTCGGCCGTTTCGGCCTCCGGGGGCCCGCAGCGGGCTTCAAGCGGCTTGGGATGAGACGCCGGTCCTTGGGAAGGCGTCCAGACCTCTGGGGGTGCACGTTGTGAGGAACTCACGACGTCGGAGGTCATGACTAGGCCTTTTTATCTCCCAGATGTCGTGGCCCCCTCCATTTCTTTCGATACGCCCCCTGGCGCCCACCTCGTCCTAGCACATGCCTCGGGCCATGATGCGCTAACCCCTCTTCCTGGCCCCTCTCTCTTCGGAGCACCCGAGGCGAGGGCCTAGTTCCCAACGTGCTCCTGGCCACCGTGGACTTCCCCGAGGGCCTGCCCATCGCTGGCCGCCCCCAGCTCGTCGAGGCGCGCGTGTGCCGGCTGAAGCGCCGGCTGCACGGCGAGGCGAACGCGGGCTGCCTCTCGGAGGCGCTTCCTTTCCTGGAGCTCAGCGGAGGAACAGATCTCGATTTCGTTGGTCCTCCTCCTCCTCCTCTTCCTCCTCCTTCTCCTCCCTCTCCTTCTATTCCTCCTCCTCCTCCTCATCCTCCTCCTCTTCCTCCTCCTCCCCCTCCTCCTCCTCCTCCTCCTCCTCCTCCATCCCTTCTCCTTATAGATAACTTCTCCCTGTCGCACCCCGAGGCCAATTTTTAGGGCGGGCCAGGTGTGTCGCCTGACACTTCAACGTTTATGCTTCCGAAGCTCAAAAAGTTTCAACAGTTTCACAAAAAATGTGGTTCTCGCTTCAGCGCCGCGCACATTCGTTTTAAACATTTGCAAGAGTTTCACGGATTGATGGCGGGTCGTTTTCAAAATGTGGTTCTCGCTTCAGCGCCGCGCACATTCGCTTCAAAAAAATCCACCAAGAGTTCTCCAGATTGAGCCCGGGTGGTTTTCAAATTGTGGTTCTCGCCTCATCGCCGCACACAGTCGTTTTAAACATTCGCACGGATTCAGGGCGGGTAGTTTTCAAAATGTGGCTCTCGCTTCAGCGCCGCACACATTCGTTTAAAACATTTGCAAGAGTTTCATGGATTGAGGGTGGGTAGTTTTCAAAATGTGGCTCTCGCTTCAGCGCCGCGCACGCTTGTTTTAAACATTTACAAGAGTTTCACGCATTGAGGGCGGTTAATTTTCAAAATGTGGTTCTCGCCTTAGCGCCGCGCACATTCGTTTTAAACATGTGCAAGAGTTTCACGGATTGAGGGCACGTGGTTTTCAAAATGTGGCTCTCCCCTCAGCGCCGCGCACGTTCGTTCTAATCATGTGCAAGAGTCCCACGCAGTCTCATGATCAGCGTACCAGACATGGCTTTTTTTGGAAGGGTTCAGGATTACTTGCGGGTGCAATAGTTATGTTGATTCGCGGTGTCGAAGTCCCCAAAATGGCATTCTGGCACGATCCAGGATCGTCAAGACGCAGCAGTCAGGTTGACACGTGGCGAGAACAATGTGTTGGCATGCTTCAGGAACTTCAAACGGTTGTCTTCCAACGAGGCAGTTGCTCAGTGGGAATGAACCGTTGTAGGGGCCTGTGAACAGGGAGCTTGGAGGGAGGGTTAATCCCAACATCGGTGATGACTATTGGGTTTGCACTGGTCCTCCTCCTCCTCCTCCTCCTTTCCTCTTCTTCCTCCTGGACAAACGAGCGAAGATCAAAAACGGATCTCACGCGAGATTACATAGTGGCCTTACGCGGTGGCTTTGCGGGCCGCCCGCGCGGCACGCTACCGTGGAGAAGAGGGCGTTCATGCGCGACCTTGCGCGGGCAGCCTACGTGCCAGTGTCGGTCGTCCTGGAGAACCCTCTTCGCCACGGCTTGAGTCTCCTCGGGGTGAATTTCTTGCCCCCACAGGAGCTGGAGCTGCACAAGCAGCTGGTGCACAAGATGCGCGTCATGGGCCTGAATGCCGCCTTCGGCCTCCGGGTGGAGATCTCGCACGGCCCCTCTCGGCGCCACAGGGGCGGGCACCCAGCAGCGGGCACTTCTCTCCGGCAGAGCGCGGGAAGGTGGCAGGGAAGCGGCAGGGAGGCGCCGGGCTCCTGCACCGATCTGCGTCCCCGCTCACTGCGTTCCCGCCGCGGCGGCGCCGAGTCCATCTCTGCTGATCGGCGTGGCGACGGCCACCGCGGTGCTGGTGCCGGCGCTGCCCCCGCCCCCCACGGTCCTCGTGCAGCCTGGGCGCCCGAGCCTCGCTGCGGGGGCGCCGGCCGCTCCCGGCGACCGCTCCGCGGGCGCGGGGGGGCTCCACAGGTCGGTGGCCCGCGCGGAGGCGGCGCAGCACGGGCCGAGCAGGTGGCGGCGGCTGCCGCTGCCGTTCCTCCAGTGCCCGCCGCGCCTTCGCGCGGCTGGGCCCGTGAGGATCCAGAAGTCAAAAGCAGGGGCGAAGCGTCCAGGCCTGCCTACAGGGCCCCAGAACCTTGTCCTGTGGTCTGTGCGACATGTTCGTGTTCTTGGAGCATCTCTGGCTGCGACTGTCTTGTTTTGGGTTTTCGTTATCAGAACATGGTTTTTGTTCTGAGAACATTCTTGGGGTTCTAAGAGCATGTCGTGGTAGGCCTACAGAAATGATGGGACGGTCGGTCCCTGCTCAAAGAAGAAGGCACGGATGCCGCAAACCTTCCCTTGGCACGACGGCTGGATTCTCCCCGAGGGCACTTCTCGTGCCAGTGCTTCTCCCAACCATCTTGTCTTTTGGTGTTGGGTCCTTGTTTTGAACAGAGAGCGCCCCGCGTCTCCTTCCCACCCGCCGCCTCCTCCTCCCCATCCTCCCATCCCTGCCTCTGCCCGCCGCACCCAGTACAGCGTTTCGGGGCCCCACAGGGAGCTCCACCGAAGGCCCCAGCGTTTGTGATCACATGCGTCCGCGCACGAGAAGTTATGATTACAGCCCTTCGTGGCCGCCATAGGGAGCGCCACAGCACTGCGTGGCCCCATAGGCGGCTCCACCGAAGGCCCCAGTGGCTGTGATCACACGCGCCCGCGCCACCCAGTACAGCGCTTGTGGCCCCATAGGGAGCTCCACCGAAGGCCCTAGTGGCTGTGATCACACCTTGTGGGTCTCACAGCTGCATCTGGCTGGGCCCCTCGCCAGGATAAGTTCGTCCCTCCCAGAGGAGGGCCGCCTCGGCGGAGCCCGCGCCCAACGCGGCGCAGTCCCGCCTCCTCTCGGGCGTCGGGCGCGCCGGTGAACCCGGCGGACCCCAGGCCGCCGAGCGCTTGGCCGCGGCCGTGTCCTGGCACGCCGCGCGCTGCGCCGAGGCGGCGAGCTACCTGGCGGACTCCTTCGACTGGACGTCGGGGACAACGGCAGGGGGGGGCTCTGTCCCCGTTGTGACAAAACGCGGCGCAAGATTATTTGTTGAGCATCGGCCTCCGCGGGCCATTTACGAGGCCCGGGGGCCGTCAAAAGCGACTCGTGATGAGATAAAGGAGCGACGAACGAAAACGGAGTCGACTACGCCGACAATCGCGCGTAAGTTTCCCAAGTAGGCCGCGCGTAAGCGCCCTCTTCTCCACGCGGTGTGCCACGCTGGCGGCCCGTGCACGCCGCGGCACAAGTCCGCTTTGTCCTCTTGCGTCAGACCCACTTCTCTGCATCGTTCAAATGTCCCTGGGGAAAGGTCCAGGCCTTCAGGGTCCACATTGTGAAAGAGGTTTCGACGTTGTGTTCGTTTTCGGATTCATTGTTTGGCCGATGGGCGCGGGCCCTCGTCCTCCCCCCATGGAGTAGATCTTGGCTGGTGTTGGAGCATGTTCAGAGCGGGGTGAGCCTCCCCCAGGGGAGGCACTGTTGCTGACAGTCGCATTAGGCAGAAGTCCGGAGCCAGACTCCCCCCTCCCCTTCCGCCCAATGTCGAAACACCTGAATAAGAACATGCTCACGGTGGAGCTCTGGGTTGTTCAGGGGCGCCGGCGGAGAGGGGGGGACTGGCCCAGGGGGGGGGGGCCATCGACCCCCAGTCGCCCGTTCCTCGCCGATCGGGGCCCAGGTGCCCAAACATCTGCCCCGGAACGCAAGGCTTTCCTGTCGAGGGCCCTTCGCCGATCTGTCGGCGATGTATCGGCGGTTCCAGGTCAGCGTCTCCCCCCCTGAGGCAGTCCCTTTTTCTCACGGGGAACCCACAAGCTGCCCAAGCCGCTTCTCCCCAGGCCTCTTCTTCCGTGGCTCGTTTTACCGAGAGTTCCGAGGGGAAACCGGCCGTGGCGACGAGCAGTGGGTAGCGGTACGGGGGTTATTTCTCACGACTTTCGGCAGCCTCTGAGTTGTGCGCATGCGATGCGTTGCTACTCCCATCAGAGACGACTGATCTCCTCTGGTGGCACGGCGCTCGTCAAAACCCGTCAGGACGGCGGAGGCCTTGATGGCTCGCGAGGTCCAGCAGCGGGCGCGCGCCAGCGAGGCGGCTGCGGCGGGCGCCGAGGCGGGCGCGGACGGGCTGCTGCCCGCGCTGGCCGAGGTCGGCGTCGACGCGCGGGGGGGGCTGAAGAGGCAGACGTCCGGCGAGGCCTCCCGGTCCGTGTTCGTCGTCGAGGCGGACCAGGACGGGGATTCACGAAATTCGGCGGAGCGCCAGTTGTCGGGCACATGCCGCCGGCCACGATTTGCAGACCCCGCTCTTGGACGCCCCCCTCTTCGCCGCCCCCTAAGTTGAGGGCAGCGGTGATCAGTCGAGGGGGCCCCTCATCGCCAAGGCTGGACGCAGCTCGGACAATTCTTGCGCTCAGACCTTGGGAGGGGTCGGGGGACCTATCTGGGCTTGCTGATGCCCTGGTCCCAGGAACAGGGTTTTCGACAGTTTCGGAAGTTCTGAGTTTCTCGGGGCCCAGGGGGGGTTCCGTCAGCTACTCCCCATCGGTAGTCGAGAGCGTTCCAGGGATGCCAGGATCGTCCCGAATGGCCGCCTGAGGCCCGCGTTATATTGTCCGAAAACCAAATCGGTGGACGTGGGTCGGCTTATCTCTTTGGCGGACCAGGGCTCGGAAGCCTCACGTTGAGCCGATCCCCCTTCCCGCCCTCCGCTGACCTGGGTTGGAAACTTTGAGCGGTGGTCTGGGTCTCGTCTGACCCAGGTTATAGTCAAGACGCTGACATGAAGACCACTGGGTTCAGGAGGAGCTCTGTTTGTCGGGCCGTTCCATAGATCCATGTCGGTGAGCCGATTCGTGATTGAGGCTCGCCGTAGCCAGAAAGGATTTCTTTCTGGTAGCACGATGACTGTAGCGCGTCCCCGACAGGACGGCGAGGACCTGCTGGCCATCGACGACCCGCTGGTACCCGAGGGCATGGCCTTCTGTACCGTCGAGTGCCCGCCGGGCGGCGCAAGCGCCTTCACGGCGCCAGGATGGGTGCCCAGAGGGTGGTGCTGGCCAGTGAGTAGTAGATACCCGACAAATCAAGACGGGTGGTTTTGGCAGTTGTCGGCCAACAGGGGCCTTCACCGAGCTCCATGACAATCAGACAACGACGCGGGCAGAACAACCTGTCCCGGGGAAGGCATTTAGATTTTCGAGGATCATAACCAGTGCTATAATTTCTGCCCATATTTCGTAGTTCCTTCCTCCTCTCTCAATGCATCTGCTGGTTCCCCCTCGTCTGCTCACATGCCTTGGGCCACGAGTTGCGACCCCCATTACGGACGCACCCTTCTTGGACGCTCCCGAAGGCGCCGGCGGGGGCCGAGGACACCTCCTGCTCGGTGGTCTACGGCGTGCGCCGCGTGGATCTCTTCCGGGACTTGGGGCTCAACAGGCACGGCGCCTTCTTTCGTCCGAGCGATCCGATTCGAGTCGAGATCACCGTGCTCGATACGATTCGATTCCGAATTCTAGACTAGACGCTTCGCGTATCCCCTCGGCGCAGCCCAGCCCCCGCGCAGCTCCCCTCGGCGGTAGGTTTAGTCTGCTTGCTCGGCGCGCGCGCCGGCAATTAAGGTGCTCGCGGCCCGTGCTACTCTACTGACGCTGTCGGCGCGCTCGTCGGCAGCTGCGACTCAAAAAGTATCCCCACCAGCCGGTGCTGCTTGTTCGCAGCTTCTGTCTTCGGCCGCTGCGGTTAGGCTTGCTGGACCCTTGCGACGGCGCGTGGCTCTACCGCTTGCGCTCGCGAGCGAAAAAGGTATCCCCACCAGCCCATCCAGAAACGATACCCAGGCGAGTTGAGGTGATCAGGGATGTGGGGGAGCAAAGAAGGGGACGGCCGAACCGTGCGAAAGAGGGAGGAGGAGAAGGAGGATGTTGGCTGGATGGATGAGGAAGTTGGGAGAAGGAGGATGAATGGGAGGAGGAGGTAGAGGAGGAGGAGGAGGAGGAGGAGGAGGAGGAGGAGGAGGCGGAGCAGGAGGAGGGGAAGGAAGGCGGAGCAGGAGGAGGAGGGGGGCTAACAAAATGGCCAGAGATCTGTTGGATGTTTTTTTTTGTCGGAGCTTCCTGGGATATCTCTTAGGCGTTGCTTGGTGGCCCCTTGGAACGTCTTGGGGGTCTCTTGGCGGTCCTGGGAGGCTCTTGGGCGTATTCGGTGCCTCGGGGGGCCTCTTGGGGCCTCTTGGGTTCCTCTTTGGTGCCTCCTGGGGGCCTCTTGGGGACCTCTCGGGGCCATGTTGGGAACATCTTGGGGCCTCTTGGGGCCTCCTGGGCATCTCTTGGGGCCATCTTGAAAGAGATCGATCAAATAATAGGGGAGCTTCAAATAGCGTCCGCCCCCCAACGAGGCCTACATGGGGCCAACACCATAATAAAACCAATGATTGTGGCTTCCTCTCCGAGGCCGTTTTGAGCGGTCTAACTATCCGCGACTGGCCCCGTCCAGGTCCAGGGGAAGGGGGTAGGGATAGGGGTCAAGACACCCACCCGCCTGCAGGCCGTCTAGCTCGTTCCCACCCACCCTCCCTTCACATACGTCACACCCAAGCGTGAGCATGTTTAGCGGTCGCCTTTGGATGGACAGCTAGTGGGAACCAAAGCCGACCCCAGGTGCGCGACGTTTGGGCGAGGTGCCACGTGTGCCAGGGGGCGCCACGCGCGCCAGGCACCCCTGTGGCCCGAGCGTGCCAGGCACGCCTGGTGCGCCAGATGCGCTACGTGCTCCGAGTGCGCCAGGTGTGCCGCACACCCCAGCCGCGCCAGGTGCGCCGCGTTCGGGGCAAGTGCAGAGTGCGTCAGGTGCGCCTGCGCAAGTGACAGCACACATCGGGAAACATGTCGGCCCCCGCCATCCTTGTCGAAAACCGATGCCCATCATTGTGTGTGCTGGGCCTGCGCACAGCAGGCCCCGCGCCACCACCCCCGCCGTCCCTGTCAAAAACCTTTTGACAGTGATCGCGGGATGGGCGCGCACGATCCATATTTAGCCGCGATGCGCATGTTGTATTATTTTGTTGTCAGGGGTGCTAGCCCTGCGCACAGCAGAGAATATGCTGACACCCTCGCCGTCCTTGCCAAAAACAATACAAAGTGCTCGCGGGCCTGACGAACATGACCCAAGACTTTGCCCCACAGTGTATTTTGCATATGTTTTTGACAGGGATGGTGGGAGGTGGGTGGGCATGGTGTCTGCATGGTGCTTGGTTGGCCCGCGGTCGCCTGGGGGAGGGGGTGTACATCAATATGGAACAAATATACACCCTCCCCGAAAAAAGGAAAGAGGGAGGGGTGGAAGAGGAAACGCCCTAAACCACCTACGCCCAGCGGGCTGGTGGGATGCAAGTGGGTCCGATGCGGCCAGCTGCTTGCGCGGGCTAAGATTGTGCATCTTGGTGCGGTTGACACGATCCGATACCGACTTCGTGCCGATGCCGCCCGATTCGACACACGTTCCGAGCCGCCCGATGGCCGGATTTGATGTTGATTTCATCGACACGGGGGGGTCAGCCCATTTGGCAGGCACCGCCTCGCAATCTACCATCCATGCCAATCGGCGCTTGGGTCCCCCAACCCGCCCAGGAACGCGTGGTTTCGCTATCAGGAGCACATCGCCGACCTGTCGGCGAAATATCCGACTCCATGTCGACGTTGCCCCCACGTTTCCCGTCGTGATTGGTTCCATTCATGTTCTCGGTTCTCGAACCAGGACATGATTCACTCACGAGCCTTGAAAGGAAGAGGATATAAATGTGAGGCATGGGAGCGTCTTCGCGGCACTTGATTTGTCGACGGGCAAGTGCATTGTTGAATGTGTCGATGGTGATGTACCGAGCCAGGTATATGTTGTGGTGGAGCGTGCTGATTTTGAATGGATCTTGCCATGTTGAATCGAGGTGTGCTATGTTGCGTTGTGGTTCTAGTCGTCCTTGGCATCCGAGGCTTGACCGAACTGATATGGATCTTAACGCTCGACTTGTCTGAACGCATAGCTCGCCCAGAGCTGGTTGCAACCGAAACATACGGGGCGATCGACCTGCTCAAACTCAACATTCGCTTCATTTCCGAAAGGGGACGAACTAACAAGGTGCAAATCCGAAGCGAGACGAAACGCACCGACAATGGACGGACCGACACCCTGTGAAGCGAGACGCGACGAAGTGAGACAAGACGAATGGACACAGTACGAACCAAGACGAGGGCAAACCAAACTTTCTTCGAATCGGGGCAAAACGAATTGGGTCTGGGACACGTCGAGAACGTTTCGGTTCACCCTCCTGAAGCCACATGGCATGTGGCGTTTTTTCCCGAAGGAGCCGCAGTCCGAGGGCAAAGACCTTCGCAAATAACTAGGGATGTGCGCCCTCAGCGCTGCGGTCCTGGCGCGCACTGCGATTCGTCAGTGCTGTGCGGCTTCGTGCTGGGTTGAATCATGCGGGGTGGGCCCTTCAGATGTGATAGTCAGGAGGGTCCGATAGGTGTGCTTTCACGGCCTCCTGGGTCATCCTGGGGCGTCCACGTTCCTCACACCCCGCAGACACCGCGTTTCGCCCCAGGCCTGCTCAGCAGATTACGCAGGACACGTGTTTCGTTTGATTCATGTTCAACTCTGCGAGAGGAACGCTTCGCCTGAGACATCCTCTTTTTCCTTCATCTGGCATTGCTGCACAGTGCCAGCTTCCTGGGAAAAAAAAACAGTGGATAACTCTATTCCGAGACCAGACGACGGTGAATGTTATCTTTCGGCCTTCTTCCAGCGAGCCAGCAGTCGGCCACGAGCTCCGTTGCCTCTCTCCGGCGCTTCGTGCTGCGGGTAAACGGTGGACTTGCCCGTTCAGGCGGTGGGCCACCGACAGGCAGCAGCGAAGAAGCCCCAAGGAGGACGAGACGAGCCAGATCGCCATCCAATGGCGGACGCAGCCGACGCAGCTCAACAGCCGATATTTCATTCTTAGGAAGAATGGACAAGGAGGCGTCTCATGCAGGAGTTCAAGCGCTCGTGAGCGCGACTGTCATGTCACTCCACCTTCCCGCACTGACAGCGATATCATGGGAGCCATGCGAGCCATGATGACCAAGATGGGTACCAATGTCATCGCCAGCATCGACGCTTCGACGGCTGCCATCCAGACCAGACCCCACCACCAAGAGGCCTTCGTCATCGCGCTCGGCGGCAGCCACCGTGTCTTTGGCCCGTGACGCGCTGCCCGCTCACCTGGAGCAGATGCACGCTCTCGCGCAGCAAATGCAGGCCATCTCCCAGAAGTCCGACGACGCGCTCACGAGCGTAGACGCCTCCGCCAGACGCGGAGCGAGGGCCCAGAGCCCGTCGCATCCCAGTTGTTCGCGCCAGTCTGGCACCCGCCCTCTCGCGCGCTTCGCGGGGTCACTTTCCTTCGCCCCGTCCACGAAGTAGTTTGTGAAGCTCTCTGCGCGCGTCTTATCGAGGCTCGCCCACGCCTTTAATGTGCCGAAGTTGCGCTCCACGCCGTTGCTCAGATTTGCAAGGTCATCTTCTGGGAGCTCGCCAGTGCCAAGCAGTTCGCGAGATAGACTGCCAGGAGGCCGCCCAGTGGATGGGCCCGACGGCGGGAGGTTCACAGCAACGCTGGGCACGACGTGGTCCGCCCTCCGACGCGCGCGACCGCCGGCGCCAGATCAGCCGCGTCCATCGTCCTATTTTGCAGGTCTTGGAGGCGCGCCTAGAACAGAGCTCAGAGCGCAAGCTCGCAGCCAACGGCTTCAACGGCGAGGTGATGGTCGCCACCGCGGGGCGTTTCGTGATAGTAGAAGCGCCATGGAGATTGGCACCCCAAGAAGAGTGCCAGGCGGCTCGAGATGGCGAGTTCACACGCGGGGGGGCCTCCGCGCACGGGGCACAGGCCATCTTCACTTCCGCCCGCCGAGCCGCAGCGCGACAAGTCGCGTGCGCACAAGTGGGCCATGTCCTTTTTTGTTCACAATGTAGCCAGCGCCCGTCTGCCTCTGTTGCGGGGGGGCGCCGCGCATGCCCGTCGCGCCAGTCGCTCGGAAGAGCCGACGAATTCGCATCGCGAGCAGCCCCCCTCCCGCGCAGGCCCAGCTCAGCCGCCCCCGCCCGCCAGCGCATGCGTTTATTTTCCGTTCCCCCCGCTCAATTGGCCGGCGGAAGATTGAGGCGCTTCGGGGCCCTGCTCATTCGCATCAGCATAGCGCATAGCCTCTGGCCCACGTCTGGACATGCCCCGGCTTGAAGCCATTGGGGCGTAAGAATCGCGTGGGGATTGTGGGCGTTGATCACCTTGGTCATGAGTTCGAGTCGCGCGACTGCGATCGGGGCTTTCGTTCGCCCGTTTGTGCAAGGGGGCGCCCCCCTTGTCTCCGCGATATTGCTTCAGCGCTGGCAGGTGAGGGCGTTTGTTGAATTTCCCCCTGGTCGCATCGCAACTCCGAAGCTGGGGGGGGGGGGGGGGGGGCGCGGCGCGCAGATCGTCGGCGTTCGCGTCGGCCCTGAGCGGGGCGCCCATGAGGTCGCGGAGACATTTCGCAGTCCCGGGGCCGACCTTGGCGACCCGCTGTCACGCGCAACCAATGTGTTCGGCGTCTTCGCGCGCGCGGCGCTGGGCGGGCCCCGCCTGGGCGCCAGCGCTGGGCTGGAAGGGCCTACTCATCGCATCGCCTCAATCTCCCGCGCCTCTCTGCTCTGCTTCCCTCGTCGAGGCCCAGCAGGATTAGGGCGCCCGCGATCGGCCGGCAGCAGGAACTCTCCGCGGGGCGACGAGACGAGGCAGGCCGAATCCAAGCCTGACCCCCAAGGACCTTCTGAACCTTGGGCTAGGTTCAGGCACTTGCTGCACTTGCTGAGCGGCCGCTGACGTCGGCGCGCTCTCAGACCGCGTTCTCGCTATTCCCCGCGCCGGCAACTTCGGCCCCTGGCGCCGCGCCTCCCATTCCGACCTGGGTAGCCAAACATCCGATCTCCAGGCGGGCGGCGGAGCAGGTGGGCGCCCGAGGAAAATTCACTCGCACCGTTGGCGCTCAGCTGTCAGGCATGAAAGCGTTTTTTACTTTGCCGCCGCCAGCTCTCGAGAACGCGCGTTCCCCCATGGCGCCAGCGGCGTCGAGGGGGGGATCGCCCGCGACATCGAGCTCGTCCGAGCCGCTAGAGGGGGGGGATTTTCAGAGACGCCCGTGAAAGAGCGCTTGGCCCCCCGAAGCTGGCCCACTTCCACCGCGCGGGGCCGGGCGCATTTTCCCGGAGGGGGGAGTCCGACAACGTCCTGGGGGGTCTGACGAGGGGGCCGTCCGGAATGCAGGAGGCGAGGATCTGGCAGGCCACCCAGCAGGGCCCCCGCGGAGTAGCCCAAGAAAGGCGCCCGGCCCAGCTGCAAAATATCCGCGGCGTGGCCCAGGCGCAAAGAATGCAAGGGAGGAGGCCGCGCTCTGCCCAGGTCTCGGACCCAGATGACAACATATCGGCGACAAAGTATGCACCGAGCTGCTTGCTGATGTCTGTGGGAGCTTGCACGGGCCATGGCGCGGGCCCAGAGGGCGCCCGCGCGCTTTGCCTGGACGCGCAAAGCAGCTGGGCGCGCTGCCCAGGACCAAGCCAGGTGTCCACGCTCCGTGTCCGAGGCCCTCTTCGACTATCGTGGGCCACAAGTCTGACCCCCCCTAGGCCTCCGCGCGCGGCCCGGCATAATGAAATCAAGGTCGGTCCGGGCGCCGCTGAGCCCTGCCAGGGTGAGTCCGTTTGAGGGGAGATGTTAGACAGCGCGTCCGGATTTAACGTCGCGTCCAGGTTTGGAATGGCGCTGTTTGACCGAAACGGCGTTCTCTGGTGCGAACCACAAGTGGATTTGGGGCGCTTTCAGGATGCTCGGGCCCCCCCCCCCCCGCCATGTTCAGCGAGCTGCGCGGGCCCTGCATAAGCGATTCGAGTTTCAATTCGCGGCTGCAAACTAGCATCCATGACTGCGTCCAGAGGAGTCAGGCAAGGTTGCGCTGTCGCTGGCCCCGTCCTTTGTTTGCGTCGGCCCTATTCTGACCGGGGGTTCGGAGAGCCTGGCCGTCCTTCCCAAGGGCGAAGCGTCGGGCGACAAGCAGGGCGCGCTTTGTTCTCCCGTTGCGACGCGGGCTCTGGCATCGTCGAACTCAGATTGAAGATGGGCCGCGGGCGCTGAGAAGATAAAACTCAAGCCGACAGATTGCGGCCGCGTTCCCCGCGGCGCAAATGGGCTTCGTGGCGGGCAGGAACCCCCTCGGCAACGCTCTCCCGCTGGGCGCGCGCGCCCGGGCGCGCGGATTCGAAGACGACGTTGCGACGCAGGGCCCGCTCGTGGCTCTCTGCGTCTTGGGCGACGCGTTCCCATCATTGGACGCGGACGGGCTACTTTCAAAAACAAATTTTGCTGGGCTCGATTGTGGCGCGCCCTTTCTTTTTCTGTCCTGGGGGTCCCGCCCTGGTCTCGACGGCGCCCGCGCAAGCTGTGGGGTCTACCTGCCCCTTCATGTTTCGCGCTCGGGTTGTCCTGGGGCTGCCCGTCGTCTGGCGCGCCGCGGGTGCCTTTTCATGAATCTTTTCGTGGCGGCGACGGCAGCTGCTGCAACGATTCGCCGACGCGCCGTCTCAGCGCGCGGGGTGCGCGCTGGCGACTTGGGGGCGGCGCTGCAAGATAGGCGCCGGTTTCGAGGCGTGCGGGGCCCTGCGCAAAGTTTCGCCAATGTGCCATCATGCTGTCTCCGCGACGTTGACGGACGAGTTTAGACGACGACTTGCGGCACGCATTTTTCCTTAGGCGCCATGTCCTGCGCGCCGCGGGGTGAATGCTTGGGGGCGCCGGTCGGATCCGGGGTCGCAGAGTTTGAGTGCCGGAGATAGCCAGCCACGAAGTGGGTGGCCAGAGCGTTGGGGTGAGCTCGCTCGGGTCGCCAGTTCACATTGCCGCTGCGCTCTAAAGCATGCGACTGTTGCCTGTCTTCTCCTACCTCTAACTGCTGATACAAATCCTGCAAAATACTGCGACCAAGGGTGGCTTGGGGCGTTTCTCGAGATGACATCTTCCGCCACTGCCACTGTCGCGTTCTGATGCGTTCCCTTTCCCATCGCGGTTGCGCTGTCGGCTTGCGTCGATGCTGGTCCGTGAATCAGCGAGTGTCATGCGCGCGGCGATTCGTGCAAGCACCAGGTGGTCTCAGTTCTTTCAGCGGTTGCAGAAACAGACGTGGTGAGGAGGCGCGCTTTGGGAGATTGGCCACGGTTGGTGTTCACTTTCGTTCTGGCGCGCCCGCCCGTTCGTGCAATATTTTGACCAGGCAGAAGATCATTTCGCCAGCGAGCGACAGCCTTCCGGGATCAGGGTCGGCACGCCGACTTTACATTCACAGGCTATCGCTGCTGCTTCCGCCCACGCCCCGCCGTTTAAGATTCAGCGTGTCCTGTTTTCCTCTTCGAGCCTCGCTCTTCCCCGATTCCTTTCCCTCATTCTTGAGAAACGCGTTACATGTTGGACCGTCCCCCACCCGAGGGGGTGCGGGCCACCGCTTAGCGATCCGTTACACTCACCCCAGCGCGGCCATCTGGCGTGCGAAAGTTTTTGTGCGGAGGATGGTTGACCGCTGCCCCGCTGCCAGTTTCCTTTTTCACAAGACGGGGTGAGTTCATGCCTTCGTTTTCAGATGTCGCTGAAAAGATCAAGGTGGCACGGTCTGCCATTGTATCCATTGTCGCGCGTTGTGGGATTTTCTTGTGTTGCACGTTGTCCCGCCCAGCGACTTGGCTTGCACGTTCGATACCGGCGGTAAGCCCACATCCGGTCAGATTCAGATGATGGTGTTTTTTTCTCGCATTGCAGTGTTCTGGGAGTTTCTTGTCCCCGCCCCAGTCGTTTGTAGAGCAGGCCCGCCCCCGATCGTAATATGATCGCGTTGAATTCGCAAAGCTACGATCAACACGTATATGTAATATGAATGAATCCCCCCCCCGGACCCGAGTGCCACACCTTCCTGCCGCATTTGGGGGACGCTCCCAGTACCGCTCCCCCGGGCGTTCCGTGGAGCCTCCACAGCGCTCCAGGAGGACCAAAGGCGATTCCCAGAAGCGCCCAGAATGCAAAAGCGCGGTCCAAGACGCTCCCAAGCAGCCCAATTCAGCCTTCCGACGGCTCTCGAGGCCCAGGTAACCTCCAAGAGACCCCGAGAGAGGTCCGAGAGGCGTCCCGGCACGGCCCGAAGAGGCAAACATCGCAGATGTTGATTGTGCTTATTTTTTGTTGTTGGTTTCTTACACGGTTTTTCCTAATGTTTTTCGCCTTCTCACGTTTTCCCGCTTGCAACCCTCGAAGATCGAGGATTAAACAGAAAAGGGAATTCCCAGAATCTTATTTTTGCTTCAAAGTGGGACTCCTACTCGGTGGTCCCACACATCCCCTGACATTTGGCCGGTACCGCGCCTCCCGGCTTCCCTGGGGGAGACCCCAAGACGCCGAAGGACAGCCCATGATGACCCCAAGGAGCCCCCAGAACGTAAAGAATGGCCCAACATGCTCCTGCGCAGCCCGAGACACCCTTCCTACGGCTATCCAGGCCTCCAGGAGGGCTCCAGAAGGCCCCAAGAGATGTCCGAGAGGCGTCTGGGAAAGCCCGAAAAGGTCAAAATCGTAGATTTTGATGTGTTTTTCTTTGTTTTTGGCCTCGCGTTTTCCAGCTTCCAACGGTCCAAGACCGCCCCAAGACCGAACCAAGACCGCCCAAAGGGCTCCCAGGACGGGTCCAAGACGGGCTCATAAATCCCCAAAATTACCGAAGAGGCGCCCGGGACCGCGCCCCCCCGTTTTTTTCAAATTGGATTCCTACTCTTAGGTTCGGCAAGTATATTACAGGACGTCCATCGAGAAAAACAGCCGAAATCTTCGGAAAGTCTTCAACATGAAATTCAACCTCCCAAACACATTCAAAACAACTCTAAGCCAAAACCTGCGGAAATCAGAATTTCTAAAACACTTCTAACTCTAAGCCAAAACTTGCGAACATCTCAAACTCTGAAAACACAAAACACTCTCTATCAACTCTAAATGTCTTCCAAACAACTCAAAACCAAAACCTGCGAATATCTCAAAACTTAAGCCAGAGTTTGCATTTAGAGTTGTATTGTGTATAGTTGGTCCAGGGTTGTTTTGAGTTCGCCAGGCGGTCAGAAATGTGTTTAGAGTTATGTTGATTTAAGCTGTTCCAGATGTGTTTATAGTTTGTTCGAGTGTTTCGAGTGGTTAGGCGATTAGAGTTGTTTTAGAGGGTTGATTTAGAGTTGTGCTTAGAGTCGTTTAGAGTTGTTTTGCCGTTCCGCTTTTGATTTGTTTGTAAGGTTTGAGATTTCCCCAGGTTTCGGCTGTGAGTTTTTCAATGCGAGTTTGAGATGTTCGCAGTGTTTGGTTCAGAGTTGTTTTAAGTGTTTTTAGAGTGAGATTTTCGCAGGTGTTGGTATAGATATGTTTCAAAGTTGTTTTAGAGTTTGAGATGTTCGCAGGTTTTGGCTTAGAGATTGCCTGGATGTGTGTTAGAGTTTGAGCTTGTTCGCCCGATATGGCGGCGGACCGCCTGTAGTCGCTATTGCTGAACCTAATCCTACTCGGAGATCCCACCCATCCCCTGACATCAGGCCGGTACCTCGCCTCCCGGCTTCCGCGGGGGCCTCCAAGACGCCAAAGGACAGCCCAAGACGACCCCAAGGAGCCCCCAGAACGTAAAGAACGGCCCAACACGCTCCCGCGCAGCCCGAGACACCCTTCCGACGGCTCTCCAGGCCTCCAGGAGGCCTCCAGAACCCCCAGGGGGTCCAGACGATCCCACACCCGTGAGGGGCCCGGCTAACAAAACCCGCGAGGCACAAACAAACAACAGTGCTGAACAGCGCCGTGGAATTGGAAACAAATGGGAATCCTACATTTTCTTTTTTCGTTTTCCAAGTTTGGCCCCCAGTCTATTCTTGCATAACAGACCACAAGTCAGACCCCCCTCACCTTCCAAAAAGGAACCCAGGAAGCCTTTGAGGGCCCTAAACCGTGGAATATCTGAAGGAAATTAATGATTTCTGCGTATCTGAAGGAAATTAATGATTTCCCCGATGCCGAGGCTTGCGCAGGGCCTCCGAAGGAGTCCCTGGACGCAAGAAGCGACCAACATGAGATTACATGAGTTAGCCTATCAAGCCTAGCTAGAACTTGAGCGCGCGCGAAGCGCGCGTGATGTAGGTGTAGATGTATGCATGTGTACATGTGTGCAGTCTGTCTTCTTTTCTCTCTCCCTCTCTCTCTCTCTCCTTATCTCCCTGCCTCTGCATATGCATGTATGTGCACAAATCACTCTCTGTGTCTCGCCGCTCGCTCGTTCTCTGCATTGTCTCTCTTGGTGAATCTCTGCTTCCCTCTCTATCTCTCTCTCTCTCTCTCTTCTCCCCCCTCCTACTCTCTCTCTCTCTCTTGCTCTCTACCTCGCTCTCTTTCCCTTTCTTTGACTATTTCTCTCTCTCTCTCTCTCCATCTCTCTATCGATCTCGTTATCTGTCTGTTTCGATCTCTCGTTATTTTTGTTTTTCTCTCTCTCTCTCTATCCGTTTCTCTGCCTCTCTGGGTTCCTCTCTTCCTTTTTTGTCGTTCTCTCTCTCTCTCTCTCTCTTTCTCACTCTTCTTCCCCTCTCTACCCAACAATGTCGACCGTGCTCCTTGACGCGTACTTTCTGTACATGTTTTAGACCCTGTCATTCCGATCCTTTCATGCATCTTTCAGTTCGACATTTCTGTATAGCAACGGTCGCACCAACTGTTTTGTTATATATCTCTCCTTCTACCGCTCTCTACTTCGACGCTCGTTATATTCCTTTTCTCTGTTGATATTTTGTTGTCTAGTTTTTTGTCTCTCTCTCTCTCTCTCTTCCTCTGTATCTACTCTCTCTCTCTCTTTTTCTTTGTCCTACCTTTCTGAATTGTACATATCTGTGTATAGGGACGTTTGTATGGGTGACGACGACGCTGAAAACAGACTCAAGAACCGTGGTACCCTTCATTCTGTGCTCCTTGATCTGTGTTCTTCTGCATTCTACCACATGTACTCATTCTGACCCTGGTCGCAAACGCCTGCGGAAACTCGAGGAACCCAAAATCCAACCGCACCATGAACCCTGACATGGAGGTGGAACCCGAGAGACCAGCCAGTCAAGCCTGGCGCGCAGACGGCGAATTGTTGTGTGACCGAATGAAAAGTTATGCGTGTGACCAGAAAACATTAACAATAGCCCCGGGCTCGGACCGGGCAGAGACATGCGGGCAATGAGAATGATACATGCAAACGTATCGGCGCCACGCGGGGGGAGGGGGAAGGAGGGGAGGGGGCGGACAGCGAGGAGGAAAAAGGGAGAGAGAGGGAGGGAAAGCAGAAACGCCACTCTTAAAAAGCGAATGTGATGGCAGAGAGACCAGCGGCCCATCGAAATTGGCCTGGAATGCTCTAGCGCGAACCTTGGAACCCCGCCGCCCAACGAAACCGTCCCAGCCATTTTCGTCCATTCCCTTCAGTCCCCGAGAGGGCCCCTCCAGTGCAAGCACGCATTGGGGACATGCTCCCTGATCTCACTCTCCTTTGTACTCTGTCTCTCTCTCTCTCTCTCTCTCTCCCTCTTTCACTGTTTCTCTTTCTGAGTATGTGTATGTGTGTGTAGCTCGGTGCAAACACACACACACACACACATACACACACATCCAGATACACATACATTTATACAGAAACATATGTATATATATATACAGATGCACACATATGTAAGTAGTGTTCATACGGTTTGGCCTGTCTATCTATATCTATACATATACATATGTATATAGATGTGTATATATATATATATATATATATGTGTATGGCATCTCGTTCTTGATATTTCCCTCTCTCTCTGGATGTCGATCGATTGGCACATACGTTGTTAACCCGCTATGCTTCTTGTCCGTGTGTAGATCTACAAATAGATGTTTAATTGTCGTCCAGATGCTCAACGATGCTCTGTTTCATATTTGCACTCTACCAGATGATCTGTACTCGTCAATACTCAAGTTCTTCTTCAGCAGTATGTTCGTGGTCGCGAGCACCTGGGTAGTTGACCACAGCCAAGAAACCGAACACAAAAGAACCTTACAACGCTGGGGGTTCCAGACCTGGAACAGAGAACCAGGGAACCTGGCCGCCCACCGAAATGGAATCAGAAATTTGGAACAGGAATCCGGGGAACTCGGCAACCCAGCCGCCTACCAAAATTGGCCCCGAACTTTCGCTTGTTCTGTCACCATTGATTAGGACTCTCCAGTGCAAGCACTGATTGGGGAGTGTGGCTCTCGATTTAGCGCCGCGCGCATTCGTCTGAAACATGTGCCGCAGTTGTACGGTTTCGTAGGATAATTTGCACAGAAGTCGTGTTCTGAAGCGGCCTAGAATTGCCAGGCACATTCAGACACAAAGGTCACGTTGATTCGTTGTGTTGAAGTCACAGGAAGGGCGTTCTGGCACGATTTAGTGCTTCAGGGCGCAGCAGTCACATTGAATCGTGGCGCTGGGGCCCCAGAGTTATGTTTTGGCACGATTGGGGGTTTTCAGACGGGTGTGTTCTGCCGGGGAATTTCCCGTCTGGACAAAACTTGCACAGATGTGTCAAGAGAAGTTTGGATGGAGGGTTCAATATCGTTGATGCGTCTTGGGTTCACAGTGGTCCTCCACCTCCTCCTTGAGCTCCACAGAGCGGCCCACCCCCTCGAGACTTCCCCGCAATTCACTTTCAAATGAAGCCCTCGCTCGAAACATTCAGATTTTTGCTCACGGGCGAAATCAGTACATGTGAAAACACATTGCTTGGGTTCACGGGCGAAGGGAAACCAGGTTAAAACGCACAGAGTTTAGTTTCAACGCATGGGCAAGAACACCCGCGTAAACACATACATGGTTTTGGTCCACGGGCGAAAGGAAACCGTATCAAAACACGTTCGAGCTCAAAGACGGAAAAAGGATCCCATTTAAGTGGGGATAGTTTGCCAACCCAACGGAAAATTTTGGGCACAGGTCCCTTCCAAGAAAAAGTGGCCTTAGCATGAATTGTCGGAGGTCCGAGCGGCTGTTCTGGATCGGCTCCAGACCCCCTTCCCCTGGCGCGCCAGGGGCGGCACTGAAATTTTCGCGGACCTCACAGAGTTGGCCACGCGCAGAGGGGGGTAGGGGGAGGGGGGGAGGCTTCTTAAAAGCACCCCTGCTTCTTGGAAGGCGCGGGCCTGGTCTATAGATGTGAGGCCCGCGTCTTCTGAGAAGCGGCCTCCTTCTAAGAAAAGCCTTACCCCCTCCCCCTACCCCCTGGTGCGCGCCGACAACAGAGGCTATCACTGTGCAGTCGTTCATACCGATGTGGCGATGGCCCGCTCTCTGCGTGCGGGTCGGTGCGGTCGGCTCGCGTTCTGGGCCCGCCCTGTCGGGATCACCTTCTCGTCGCGGTCTCCGTCTTTGCCGATCTGGGTCGGGCCGTTGTTTGAAGTGGAGGCGCGCTCCTCACCCGAGTCCAAATCAAGGCCATGTTCGCAGCCATCTTCCCTTCTTTGCAGATGCGGCGCTGGCGCGCGCGCGCGCCGCCAGAGGGGCCCCTCGCCGAACCAGTGCATCCACGCGAGCCTCCGAACGTGCATGATGATGCCGTGTGTCCTTCTTCAGTGCGGGTTGCCCCCGCAGGCAGGACTTCGGCGAGGGCGGCTCCACCGCGCACGCCGCGCAGCTGACCGCGCGCCTGGCGAGCGTGCTCAACGAGATGTACGCTTGCGCGGCCTTCCGGCAGCTGCGCCGGCGCGGGGGGGACCCCGTGGCTTCGGAGTTGTGCCTCGCGGCCTTGTCTTGGCGCATGAAGGCAGGGCTCATTTCGGTTCGATTCGATTTCGATGGATTCCGATTCCGATTCGATTCGACTTGGGATTCCGATTTGGGTTCCGATTTATCATTGGACGCAGACCAGCCTGCCGATTTCTGCCGATTCGACTTTGTCCGACTGGGCTGCAAATTTTTGTCGATCCGATTCATGTCGATCGCCGATCCGATTTCTGGGCTCTTTGATGAAGGTGCTCGAGGACGATGTGCTGGAGGTGCTGCTGACGGGGCAGGTGCCGCGGGAGGGACACCTACGTATCCCCAGACATATTGGCGTCGTGAACAAGCAAAAACATCGACAGTGCTTTCGTGTCTGTTGTTGTCGGCCCACGGGTCTAATAATAAGGGCCCTCGTTGGGAAAACTACTCGCGATGAAGAACAGGCCTTGGGCAAGGGATCGGAACTTTTGCGGGCCCGTATTGCAAAAAGTATAACTCCTCGGATCGGCGTGCAGGCCTCGTCCCAGGCGATCTCCGCGCGTCGAGGGGAGGGGTGCAGCGCCGATCCGAGAAATCCGCTTGGAGTTCCGAAGGTCTTGTGCATGCAGTTCTTCGTTTCCTGGCCACGCCTGTGGCCTGCGGCCACGGCCCTGTGGATGTGCGGCGGCGTTGCGCGGAGGCCCCGCGCAGGACGTGCCGTGGGGTGGCGTGGCCATGGGATCGCCCGTAGGTCTCCAGGCCGCGAGGGCGCGCACATGGCAGGTCTCGCGCTAAACGGCGTTTCGGCGATGTCGTGGACCGTTTTCGCTTCGATCTCGATTCGCAGCAAAGGCAGAACGAAGGAGAACGCTGACACAACGAGAACGAAAAGCAGTGTGCAGCTCAAGCCGTGGGGCATTGGATCCGTTCGTCAATCGTGCAGGTGCTCGCCGCGCCTGCGCGCCGCACGCCGCCCACGCTGCGGGAGCTCGGGCCCTCCCTGAGGTTCTCGGGGGAGAGCAAGCAGGCAACGGCGTCCACGTCGGTCGTCGAAAGTGGGTACTTCTGTATTCCCAGACCCCAATCTGCTTTGGGCGCCTCCCTACTCCAAGGACCGAGTGGTGTTCCTCTTCCCTCCTCTTCCGGGGGCGGGCGGAAGCCCAATCTATTTCCAAGGCCCCCCTACAATGGAAGCCCGTGCCAAGAAACACATTGTTTGCCTCCAGGGTGCCCTGGGTTTCTTGGATTTCGACGGTGTTGCTGTGGCAAGCGTGACGTTCCCGCATCAAAGATCCTCGATGTGCTCCAAGATGGCCCCAAGAGCGCCCCTAAGGCTACGAAGAGCGGCCCTGGAGGGCCCCAATGGGCGCCCAGACACCCCCAAGAGGCCTCGAAGAGGCTCCCAAGAGACCCCATACGAGGCCTCAAGAGGATCCCCGAGGTACCCAACTCTCCCTCCTTCTCCTCCTTCTCCTCCTTCTCCTCGTCCTCTTCGTCCTCGCTCTACTCCACCTCCTCCTCCTCGTTCTCTTCCTCTTCCGACGACGACGACGACTCCATGGACGTCCTGGGGTCTCAGGGTTGAGTTTCTGGTGGAAGGTTTCTTGTGGCCGAGCTCCTACTGTGCTTCATGTTCCTACCCGCGTCTTCCGACCGACGTGCAAGCATGAACGTTCGGAGCTCCACGAGGGCCTCTGGGCTCGGCGCTGGGGCAGCCCGCGGGGGGGCCCAGCGCCGACCCAAGAGATCCGCGAGGGTCTCCGAATAAGTGTGTGCTGTGCTTTCTTGTTCTGGTTGGCTGACCATCTCACCGATCCTGACCGGGCCCATCCCAGGCCCAAGATCGGTGCACACGCTTTCCTTGCTTGGCCAGGTGTGCGCCGGCGCCGTTCTCGAAAGTTTGCGCTGTTCTCTCTTCTTCTTGTCGATTGGCCGTCTCTCGAAGAAGAAACAGCGCCATAAGCCTAACATTTTTGCGCCCCGCCTGGATTTCTTGGATCCGCACTGCCCCCCCCCCCCCCGCGGCCGCGCTGGGCCCCCACAGGCGGCGCTTGCAGCGCCGCCTCTGGCGCGCTCCGCGCGCCAGGCAGGGGGTTCCAGCGCAAATCCAAGAAGTCCGCGTGGAGCGCCAAAAGTTTACGCGCATGCGGTTTTTGATTTCGTCTAATCTCACCGGTCCTGGCCGGGCCCATCCCAGGCCCAAGATCGGTGCACACGCCCTCCTGGCTGGGCCAGGGGCGCGCGGGCGCCGCTGTGCTGCTCCCCCTGCAGAGGTTCCTGGTGCCTCAGGGCACCGCCGCACTGCACCGCGCGGCCCCGCCGCCGGAGGAGGACCGCGCCTGGCGCCACGACGCCGACGCGGCGGGCGTGCCGCCGGCAGCCGCAGGCCCGCGCCTGCTGCGCCGGGCCCAGTGGCTGCAGCAGGCACGCGTCGGACGGCAGGGCTGGGGACCCCAAGCTCGGCTGGAAGTAAGAGTGACCTTTGGCCGGAGTGGCCATGGGTGCGGGCCCAATGGGGCCGCCCGATCGCTGAACGCGAAGCGGTAGCAGCGGCGTGCGCGCCTGGGTTTTGCCACCCCGCGTCCCCCGTGAAGTCGCGCATCAAAGGTCATTCTTGCACAGGGTCACTCTTGCGTGTAGTCGACAAGCGGTGCGGTGACCACACCGTGTGGCGAGTCAGCGGGGCTTCGGGGTCACCGCTCGGTCTGAGGACTCGGGCCGTTCTCCGAGGATACCTCGGGTGATCAGGGGCCTCCAGGGGTTCCAAAAAGCGGTGCGGCGGCGACAGGATGTGCGGTGGGTTCTTTGAGGATTCCGAGGTCTGTCACCGCACCGATTCGTGACCCTTCAGAAGCGAGGGGCTACAGTCGACCCGCATGGTAAGGACGGGCAGTTGTTCCAAAGTTACCCTCGCATCCTCGCCTAGATGGTCCATCCTTGGCCACTTTCGTCGGCCAACCTCATTAGAGAAACGTTAGCATGGCCCTTGCAGGCCCTTGCATTCTTACCACGCGTCCTTATGATACGGGCCGACTGTACCTGGGTCGGAGGGGGGCCACCGTCGGCACCGCGGCACTCCACTCCTAGAGCACCACGCTTCTCCTGGCGCCGCGCGCCTCAGGTCTGGAGCTATCTCGGGCGGAAGGGCGAGGGGTGCGGCGATTCGGCTAGGGTCCAGGACAGACCCTCTTCAGCGCGACCTCTCCCTCTCTCCCTTTTCTCAACGACCAGTTGCCCTGCCGACCGTGGCTCCTTCTGTGCGGGAAGGCGGGGAATCGCAGACGTTCTCGCAGTGCCCGTGATGGCAGCTTATGATTAACACATGACCCCCCCGGGGCAGACCCCGCGGGACACGAAACATGTTTGTTTTAATCACGCGCGCCAGGGGTTCGTCGCTGGCGCCGCCGAGGTGATCGTGTACCCCCCTGCATGACAGCATCAGAACGGTTGCATTTCGTATAGAAGTTGTCCTAAGGGTCGTACACATCCGAGGCGAAAGTTTCTCCCTCTCAGGTGTCCTCGTCGCCGCCGCCGTCGTCATCGTCGTCGTCGTCTTCCTCGTCGTCCTTGTCGTCGTCGTCATTGTCGTCGTCGTTTTTGTCGTTTTCGTCGTCGTGGTCGTCGAGTACTGAAGCGCATCGGTTCGACAGTAAAGAGCACGGGAAGTGCGAGGGCGAGCGCCGACAGCAGTTCTTCCTCATTTCGAACAGGCGTCGCCCTGGCTCACGGTCCCTGCTTCTGCCGCCTTTGCCTCCCGCCCCCTTCCCTTCCCCCATTCTGTGCTGTCTGTCGCTTTCCCGCTGACAGCTGGGCGTCGGCGCTAATCACCGGCGCCGCCGTCGTTGGCTTTCAATCTGGCGGGCGCCACCCCGTGATTCGCCCGAGCAGGGAGACTATTTTAGTAAAAACACGCGCCCCTCACGGAATTGTTAATCACAGGCCGACGTTGGTTCGCCGTTGTTCGGAAGGGGGCCAGTCGCTACAACGGCGGCGTTCCTTGGCGTTTCCGGTCCTTTATGTGGTGTTTGAAGGCCTCTCTTGTCGCCACGGCCGGATCCTCCGCGAGGAATGGGTCAGGATGGATCCCAGGAAGAGTCCACGGAAACATTTTGAGAGTGTTTGGGTCCAGGTGGGTCCAGGTGGGTTGCGGGTGGGTCACGGGGTGGGTCGCGGGTGGGTCGCGGGGTGGATCGCGGGAAGGTTGCGGGCGGGTCGCGAGGCGCGACGAACAACAAACAACAATCAACACGAATCTTGGCAACGGAATGTGCATTCAGCCACGCATCAAAGGACAATGAATGATCGTTCGGCGCCCCCATTCAGCTCATTCTAATAAGGCATAACCCACCGTAAAATCCATTTATAGACGCCCAGTCCTGTTCGCAGCTTCTGCGGTGATCCTAGCAAGGAAAGGCTGAGGCAAACTCTGCTGCGTGCCTCTGGTTTCGGCCCCGCCGCCAGGCGTTTTCCTTGATGCAGGGGCGCCTCCGACGCCGGGAGGCGCCAGGGAAGCCAGCTGCGTGAGCCGATTCGCTGACCTTCCCTATGCTATCGTCCACTTCCGTCCGCCCCGACAGGCGCCGGCGCCACTGGACGCCCTGCATCGGCGAAGAAAAATTCGGCGTAAGCGTAAAACGACGGAACAATTAGCCGCCACAGTTGTTTGCGTCGCCCGGGCGGCGCCTCCAGGGGGGAGGGTGATGCAGCGCCGATCCGAGGGATTTGCGCGGTCTTTCGAAAGCTTCTGGTTAGCTCTGGCCACTTTCCCTGGCGCGCGGAGCGTGCCAGCAGCGGCGCCGGAGGCGCCGCCAGGAGCGAAACGAGGACGCGCGCGTAATTCAGGCGATCGCAAGCATGGATCAAGGGTTAGGTTCGGCAGTTCTACTACAGGAGGTCCATCGAGAAAACCAGACAGAATCTTCGGCTAATCTTCAGCAGGAAGTTCAAACTCTAAAGAAATTTCAAAACATCTCCAAGCAAACACCTGCGAACATCTCACCCCAAAAAAACACTTCGAAACATATCTAAGCCACAACCTGGGAAAATCTCAGCCCGAAATAGATTGAAATCGAAACTTTAGAAAATATTGAAGCAGAGAGATTGAAAAACATATGCTTGATGCTCAGGTGGCCAGATTGTCTCAGAGTTGTTCCCAACCCTCCTGTGTGTTGGGTCCTCGTTTTGAGTTCGCAGCGCCGCGTTCCATCCTTCCTCCTCCCCCTCCTCCTCCCCCTCGCGTTTCGTTCCCATCCCCCCTGTCCCACTTCCCATCACCACCGTCGTCATCACCCTCGTCGTCATCGCCATTACTGCCATAATCACCATCACCATCATCGCCACCATCATCATCATCATCCTCATCAACAACAACAACAGCATCGTCATCATCATCATCATCATCATCAACAGCATCGTCATCATCACCATCATCATCATCATCATCATCATCATCATCATCATTGTCCTCATCATTGTCCTAACCTTTCTTCGTCTTTGGCATCATCATCATCGTCGTTGTCATCATCATCACCATCCATCTCCATACTCCTCGTCATCCTCGTGGCCATCATCATTCTCATCACCATTTCGGCACCCCCCTCACACGGTTCGTGGCCCCTAGGGACGTCCGCCGAAGGCCCCAGTGGCAGGGTCCACATGCGGCCGCCCCGACCATTTCGGCACACCCCTCACACGGTTCGTGGCCCCTAGGGAGCTCCACCGAAGGCCCCAGTGTCAGGGTCCACATGCGGCCGCCCCGACCTTGAGCGGTCCTGTTTATAGTCGCCCCGCGTTGAAATTAGGGGTTGGGTTCTTCGCCAGGCTAATGTTTTTAGTAGTTGCTTGTTTTTGAATTTTCTAGGCCGCCGGGGATTGCATGTAGATGTTTTGAGAGTTGTCCCAGAGTTGTTCTGTTGAGTTCGTCAGGCGGCCATGAATTTGCTCCGATTTTTTTGATGTTATTCAGAGTTTTGTCTATATATATAGTTCCAAAGAGTTTTCAGAGGATTGAATTTGTTTGACTTTGTTTAGAGTTGATGTTTAGGTTTTTAGACGTTTAGAGTTTTATATATAGTCAAAGTGTTTCCAATTGCTTTTAGATTTCTTTTTAGTTTGTTATATGTTTGATAGTTCCCCAGGTTTCGGCTTAGAGATGTTTCTACAGTTTTTGTAGGGTTTTGATGTTTTCGCTGGTTCTGGTGCAGAGAACGTTGTGGAAGTTGTGTTCAGAGTTTGAGATATTCGCAGGTTTTGGTTTAGAGATGTTTGGAAGTTGTTTTTAGAGTCCGAGATTTTCGCAGGTTTGGCTTAGAGATGTCTGGAAGTGTTTCTAGAGTTTGATATTCTCGCAGGTTTGGGCTCAGATATCTTTTAAATTATTTTTAGAATTTGAGTTTCTTCGCACGATATGGCGGTGGACCGCCCGTAGTCGCTATTGCCGATCCTAAATCAAGTGGGCGTGGATTAGCGACGGGTCCCGGTACCATGGGAAATCGCGGATTTCCGTCGCCGAGCGAGGCGGCACCGGCCGCATTTTGGGGAAGGCACCTCCCCCGATCCATGGATTTCGCGACCGCGCGCCGAACCCATGGATCGCTGATCCATGTTCGCGCGCCCCCGACGGAAGCGCCGCCAGGAGTGAAGCATGGACGCACGCGCGGTTGCAAGAATCCACGCGCGTGTCGCGAGACCGCCGCATGACGGGAGCGTTCGTGGCAGGAGGCCGGGCTCGCGAGCTGCGGTGGGAGGGATCTCTGTGCGCGCGGTTGGGCGCGCGGGGATCCCCGTCAGCGCCGATCCCCGAAATCCGCGCGGACCCTCCAAGATTTCCCGATCAATACTTTATTAAAAAATCCTAAAAAAGATTGAAGGACTTGGCGAAAGTTCCGCGCCGATTTCGGTAGGCGGCCAGGTTCCCTGGTTCCCGGTTCTCGGTTCCGGGGTTCCCGGTTCCCGGCTCCGGGCCGATTTCGGTGGGCGTCGGGGTTCCCAGGTTCCCGGGTTCTTGGTCGATCTTCTTATCGATCGGTCTCAGCATGGATCTCATTACCCACCCCTCTATCGATCTCACAATCGATGGATCTCACAATCGATCTCATTATAGATCGCACGAGCGATCTCACGATCGATCTCACTATCGTTGTGTGATGATGATGCTGATGATGATGACGATGATGATGATGATGATGATGATGATGACGATGATGATGATGATGACGATGATGATGATGATGATGATGATGGTGGTGCTGATGATTGTGATGATGATGATGATGATGATGATGATGATGATGATGATGGTGGTGGTGGTGGTGGTGATGATGATGATGATGATGGTGGTGATGATGATGATGATGGTGGTGATGATGATGGTGGTGATGATGATGGGGATGATGATGGGGATGATGATGACGATGATGATGATGATGATGATGCTGATGATGATGATGATGATGATGCTGATGATGATGATGATGATGATGATGATGATGATGATGATGATGACGGTGGTGATGGAAGGAGGGGGAGAAGGATGAGGGGGCGGGAGGAAGGAGGAGGGAGGAGGAAGGAGGAGGAACGCGGGGCGCCGTCTCTTCAAAACGAGGACCCAACACCACAGGATGGTTGGGAAAAAACATGTGTGGAACCCGTACTCCCCCAACCCGAAATTCGGGTCTTCGGGTAGGGTTGGGGTTGTCTGGCAGGCAGTCAGATCCCCGAACTCCGCCCAGACGGCTGTTTTGGACGATTTTTGCGCATGTGTTGACCAGTTAGAAGCTTTCTTTCAAATCCGCCTGTAGGAGGACATGTCCGACCTAATGTTTAGCACGCCGGCTGTTTGCCAGCACCGATCCCCGAACGCCGCCCGGACCCCTCCGGAGGTCTGTGCTTGTGCCGATCTTTTCTTCCCCTGCGGCAGCCCATCGGGGGGGGCGCGCCGCCGGCCGCCGCGGGGAGCGCCGCCGCGGGGCGGCCTGCCTCCGGCGAGCGGCCTTCCACGGGGAGAGAATGTGCCGAGATCCCCAGACCCCTTCGCGTTGTGGACAAGATGACGCCGTCAGGTTTTTTGCTGTTCTCGGCCTCTGGGGGCCCTTGCCGGGCCTCGGGACCGTCAAGAAAAGACTCAGGGTGAAAGGCCAGTCCCGGGGACGGGGTCGAGACCTTTTGGTGCCGAGGTGACGAAAGAATCTCGACGTCGAGGTCTGGAGCCGAAAAAGTTGCGCCGCACCGCGGTAGAGCGAGGCTTGAAAAGAGTCCAGACATGGTACCGTGTATGAGTGCCTTTCATGTACCAGGGGGAAGCACTGCGACGCATCGCCGATTCCAAGTGAATGTTCCACCCCTGAACCAATCCCGTCGTGTCGACGCAGCTTCAGAGGGCCGCCCGCCACAGTGATTTGTTGTCTCTGCGGCCACGTCACAGGGGGACTGGCCCCAGGGGGGGAAGCATGGCGATGCTTCGCCGATTCCAAGTCAATGTTCCTCCCTGAGCCAGCCCCCCCTTGTCGTGTACCCTCCCCGTCGTGCGGACGCGGCGGCGATCTCAGCTCGGGCGTTCCACGTTGAGCGCCGTCGGTGGCCCGACATCGGCCGATATTGCATGATCTGCGTTATCGGGAAGCCGTGATCGGTCGAGGGTGCGCGGTCGAAGCGGTCTCAGAAGCCAACGCGCCGAAGCCGTCACGACACGGACTTGCCGTATCCGTCCCACGTCGCACGGTTGGAGTCGTTTCGAAATCTCCGTCAGAACGCATTTTGGTAGATGCCCGCAGAGCATCATAGGGTCGAGGTCGATTTCTCGCCCCCAATTCCCGACCCGCCTCCAACATGATCGACCCACGAACCCGGAAAGGATTTCAGACATGCGAGGCATAACAAGGTTTCTAAGACATCCGTTTGGGCGACGGGCAACGTTGAACGTATCGATCGTGATGTATGGTGCAACATGTTGTGTTGTACCCTGACGCGCTGAAATGAGATGTGTCATGCCGCGATGAATTGCGTTGTACTCTACAGCGTTGTGGATCAAGTCGCCTTTGGCATCGGAATCCTGACCGAACTGATATGAGATCTTAAGCTCGAGCTGGCTGAGCGCATAGCCTGCCCAGAGCTGGTTGCAATCGAAACGTGTGCGACGCCCATTCGGCTCGAGCTCAAAGATCCGACTCAGTTCCGAAACGGGACGGGACACGGGGCGCAGGGCTCATGGACGCGTCACGGGATGTGCCAGGAGAGCATTAGGGGATGCGCCAGAGGACGAGCCAGGAGACATGGCAAAGGACGCGCCACGGAACGGGCAAGGGAAGAGCCATGGAGTACGCCGGGGAACGCGACAGAGGATGAGCCAGGAAACGCGCCACGGCACGCGCCGAGGGGCGTGCCAAAGGGCGTGCCAAAACGTCGGAAGGGACGCGCCAGGAGACGCGCCAGCGTGCTAGGGGACGCGCCACGGAACGTGCGCCAGTAGACGTGCCACGGAATGTGCCAGGGGACGCGCCGCGCGATCTGCCAGGGGAACGCGCCACAGAACGTGCCAGGAATGATTCACGCCCTAAGAGAGGGGCAGTCTGCAGGAATACTAGAAAATACAGGAAGGATTCGAGCTCAGGAGAAGGGGAATCTATATGAACATATGGAAAGCGCAATGGGCTCGAGCCCCAAGAGAGGGGGGCAAACTATACGAGCACTGTGAAAGCGCTACGCAGTCGAGCCCCAGGAGAGGGGCAGTGTATAGGAACACGCGTAAAACAACGGATTCGAGCCACAGGAGAGGGGCAATCTATAGGAATAGGTCCAAATCGTGACGGATTCGAGCCCCAGGAGACAACCGATCTATAGAAATGCGTGCTAAACACCAAAGGTTCAAGTCCCAAGACAGGACAATCGATGGCAATTAACGCAAACAGGCAGAATTCGAGTCCCAGAAGCTGGGTTCTGTTTTGGAACATAAGCGAACAGTTTCGAGCCTCAGGAGAAGGGCAATCTTTTTGCATTATACGTAAAACACACAGGTGTCGAGCCCCAATAAAGCTGCAATCGATAGGAATGTACGTACAACACTTAAGATCTCGAGCCCCAGAAGAGGGGCAATCTATAGGAATACACGTCAAACATAAGGATTCGAGTCCCAGGAGAGGGGCAAGCTATGAGACAAAACAAGAGGTTCGCTCGAGGCATTCTCAGCATGTTCTGCCACATAAGCGTCTCTCTCAAGACATCCGCAACAAACGAAACTTTGAGCTCACCATGTGTTTCATCGATCGGGATTTCGAAAAGAAGCGTTTCGCTCAAGACATCCTCAGAACAAGATCCGCTGGCCGACCTTCTCCTTTCCATTGTCGGCCCACTTCTCCTTTCCATTGTCGGCCCACCCATTGAATGGCACTGGGGACAGTGGAACACAATCAAAATGACCTAAACCAGAACCCTGGGACTATCTGTTATGCCCTGTCCGGGAAACAAGCCAGGCCGCTCAGAACAGACAGGAAATATGATCGACCCACGATGCCCGAAAAGGATTGAGAATTGCGAGGCATGGAAACGTTTCCAGGGACCTCAACTTGGCGATGGGAAGTGGCAATCGTGATGATACTGTGCAAGGGGCTGTGTTGTGCTCCGGTGCGCTGTGTCGTCTCGCACAGTGGCGTGCAAGGGGACGCGCCAAGGGACGAGCCTGGGGGGCGCGCCAGGGGACGCGCCAAGGGACGTGCCATGTGGACGCACCGCGGGACGTGCCAAGGGGACGCGCCAGGGAACGTGCCAGTAGACGTGCCACGGGATATGCCAGGAGACGCGCCGCGCGACGTGCCAGAGGGACGCGCCACTGGATGCGCCACGGAACGTGCCAGGGAACATGCCAGGCGACGCGCCAGGGGACGTGCCAGGGAACGCGTCAGGGAACGTGCCTTGGACGTGGCACGGGACGCGCCAGAGACGCGCCAAGGGACGCACCGCGGATCGCCTGGAGTTTCCTTTGATCCTCGCGCCCCATTATTAGAGATGTCATGGGCCACGCGATCCCTCGTAAATTACACTGCGTCCGCGCTCCCAAGACCACGATCCTTCGTAACTGACATTGCGTCCTGTCCCCCGATGTCACGACCCCACGTAAATTACGCTGTGTCCGCGCCCCCAGTGCCAAGATGCTCCGGAACATACGCCCGACCTTTCTGGTAAATCACGCAGGTCTGCCGAAAGTACGCCGACGGTATTCTGAAGGTACGTCGGACACATTCGCTTACGGTACGGCGAAGGTACGCTGAAGGTACGCAGTCTGTATTGTTTTGTTGGAAGAGGAGCGTCATTGAAGGTACGCCGAAGGTAAGATGCAGTTACGCGTGTCCAAATTGCGAAGGTACGCTGAAGGTACGCCGAAGGTAGACAGGAGCGGGGGGGAGAGGACGGACCCACCACTCTCCCCGCTCCACCAGGCCCTCGCCCCCCCAGACCACTCGGACCCAGAAAAGGGCTACTCGCGATGGGCCCCAAAACGCACGCATTACAACGAGGCCGAGCTCCCAGGGCAGCGGCCGCTTGCAAATCGCGCTGCGCCCGCGCTCCCAAGGCACATATGCATAGTGAACCACGCCGCGTCCGCGCTCCCAAGGCCAAGATCCGTTGCCAATTACGTTGCGCCCGCTCGCCTCGAGCTACGACCTATCGTAAATTACAGCGGGTCAGCTCTCTGAGGGCCACGACCCATCGTACATTACGTCGGGTCCGCGCTCCCAGGGCCACGACCCATGGTAAATTACTCTGGATTCGCGCTGCAAGGGCCGCGATCCCGAGTGCATTTCGGTGTGTCCGCGCTCCCAGGGTCGCGATTTCTTGTGAATTACTCTACGTCCGCGCTCCCTTGGCCGCGATCCCTTGAATTACATTGGGTTCGCGCCTCCAGGCCACCATCCCTGGTGAATTACATTGAATTCGCGCTCCGAGGGCCACGATCCGTGGTAAATCACTCTGTGTCCGCCCCCCAGGGGCAGGATCCATAATAGATTCCACTGAGTCCGTTGTCCCAGGGCCACGATCCCTAGTAAGTTACGCTGCGTCCGCGCTCCCTGGATTATTTTCCGTTGTAAACTGAGTTGCGTCCGCGCTCCCAGGGCCACGATCCTTTGCAATTTAAGTTGCGTCCGCGCTCCCAGGGCCACGGTCCCTATTGAATTACGCTGCGTCCGCGCTCCCAGGGCCACGATCCCTCCCGAATGAACCTGCGTCCACGTCCCAAGGGCCACGATCCTTTGTGAATTACGTTGTGTCCGCGCCCACAGGGTCACGATATCTTAGGAATTACGCTAGGTTCACGCTCCCAGATGCATTGCAATTTATTCGCGCTCCGAGGGTGTCCTCCCCCCCCAGGGCCACGACCTGTTGTGAACTACACTGCGTCCGCTCTCCCCTTGGGCTACGATCCTTTGTGAACGGCGCTGCGTCCGCGCTCCCAGGGCCACGACACATGTAGAATTTGCTGGATTTGTTCGCCCAGGCCCGCGACCTTCGTAACTTCCACTGGGTCCGCGCTCCCAGGGCCGCGATCCCTCGCGAAGTACCATGCGGCCGCGCTCCCAGAGCCACGATTCTTTGCAAATTACATTGGGTCCGCGCTCCCAGGGTCACGAAGCATTGCTCGAAAGAGCACCAACACCCTCTAGAGCAGAAAGCAATATTGGTTTTGTTTTGTGTGTTCGGGGGGCGCATTTCGCCCCCCCCCCCCCCCCCCCCCCCTCGGCCGTTTCCTGAAATTCGGCGCTGAACCCGAGGCCGCGAATTCGTGTAAAATACGCTGCGCCCGCGCTCCCAGGGCCACGATCCCTTTCCAATTTCGCTGCGTCCACTGACCCAGAGAGCCACGATCTATCGTAACTTACAGCGGGTCAGCTCTCTGAGGACCACGACCCATCGTACATTATTCTGCGCCCGCGTTCCGAGGGCCACGATCATTTTATGAATTGCGCGTCGCCCGCACACCAAGAGCCACGATCTATCGTACATTACTCTGGGTCAGCGCTCCCAGGGCCACGACCCACAGTAAATTACACTGGATTCGCGCTCCCAGGGTCGAGGTCAAATACGCTAAGCTGGGTCCGCGCTCCCAGGGTCGCGATCCCTTGTGAATTACGCTGCGTCCGCGCTCCCAGGGTCACGATACCTTTTACATTTCGCTCGAGTGACGCTCCAAGGGCCATTCCTTTTGAATTAATCGGCCCCCGCGCTTCCAGGGCCGCGATCCCTTGTGAATTACGCTGTTTCCGCGACCCAGGAAAACGATCCGGGGTATATTACATGGTGTCCGTGCTCCAAGAAGCACCTGGTCATCATGGGGCGCCCAGCCCTTGAAGATCTGCAAAACACGCGTTTCGCTTGAGACATCCTCGGGGGTTCGGCGCGAAGGGCGCGCCATCCTCGAGCGGTCACGCACGAAGTCTATGTTTTACTCTCTGCCCATTTCCAGGGCCTCCAGACACTTTTTCTCATAACGGATTCTGCGCAAAACGCATTGCACATTGTTTTTTTTTGGGGAAAACGGGAGCCTGCGGACCCCATTAATCGAGGATCCGAGATGGGGGGCACATTATCCTCGAGCGGGCCACGCGAAACGCATTCATGTTTAACCAAACGCTTTAATTCGTCATTTCTAGTACATAATTTCGCCCGCCCACCTCAGGCACAATTTGAGGGTGAACCGCTAAAAGAGAAACCTGGGCCTGCGGCCTTCCCGGGGAAATTCGGGATACTTCCCCGGGGGGCTGTTCGGAAGCACCCTCATCGAGGATGGACGGCACTCCACTGCGTATCGCATCCTTGAGTTGGGCCCAAGGTTTCTTGTCCAGTCGAAAACACGGAAAGGCGGGGATTGGTGTCGCCATGCCCCCGTCATTCGGTACGATCGGAATTGGTATGGAAAGAACGGGGATGAAGACGGACAGCAACCGCTGTCCAACGTGAACAGGAATGATTGTCGGCGTCGCCGCGGGCGGTGTACGCTTCAGACAAGAAGTCGCCTGCCCAAGAGCGACCGCTGTCGGTTTTGCACGACATCTCATGTCGGGCATTGCGCATATTTGTTCCGTGCCCATTCCTGGCGCGCCAAGTTATAGACCATCATCGACCTCGTGTTTCGAGGAAGTCCGAACATGCAGAAAAGGGGAGTGGATCAGCGACGGGTTTCGGTTCCATGCCGAACCGGCGCGCCCCGTCGCCAAATCTGGCGGCATTGGCCTCATGCATCGTGGGTAACCCGTCCCCGATCCATGGAGCTCGCTCCAGTGCGCCAGATCCACGGCTCCCGCATTGCGAAGGCCTCACGGCTGGCGCCGCCGACCCTGAAGGGGAGGACGACGACGACGAGGACGACGACGAGGACGACGACGACGACGAGGACGACGACGACGACGACGACGCCGACGACGACGACGACAACGACGACGACGACGACGACGACGACGACGACGTCGGATCCCGTATTAGCGTGCGCTCGATGGTCGTCCCGTTCCCCAGGCCTGCCGCGGTGGCAGGGCCGGGGCCCGCGGGAGGGCACGGCGGAGCCTCCCCGGGAGCCGCGCGGGCCGCTTCGCCGGAGGAGCTGATGTCACCGGTGCTGGTGTCCGCGCTGAGTTCGGTGCCGCACCGCCAGGTTCGAAGGCGACGAAGAGAATGACCACATACACACACACACAAACGTGCGAGCGTCTGCAGAGATGTCTCGCATCGGCGCTGGCCCCCGCCTCCTCCCACATGGTCCTCGCTGCGCCCAGCCCGTGAAGGAGGAGGAGGAGGAGGACGAGGAGGAGGAGGAAGAGGAGGAGGAGGAGGACCAGTGTAAACCCAAGAGTCATCAACGATGTTGGAATTCACCCTCCTTCCAAGCTCCCTCTTCATAGACGCCTACAACGGCTTATAGAACACCCAGGGAAGGTCTACCTTAGGCATACCCTGCGTCTACCCCTAGGGCCTACCCCTAGGCCTACCCTAGGCCTACCCCCAGGCCTACCCTAGGCCAACCCTAGGAGAAGTTTGCTTGATGATTGACCAAATCGCTTGATGAGAGACAACCGCCTTTGCAACATTGAATAGAGTATTATCGAAACAATGCAACAAAGTACAAGCAAGTGAATGGAATATGGAGAATGTGACAGCGAATACAACTTGTCGAAACACTGTAACAAGGGCACAAGCATCTTTGAATTATGTGCCCCCCCACGGGCCGAGTGCACCCATTATGGTGGGGTGTCTCTTGCCCGGGGACGCGCCTGCCTTAAGGGCTGCAGGCGCCCGTGGTCCGTTCAGTCTCCAGCGTGACGCGGGGCAGGCCGACGTTGACACGAACGACACCCATGTTTCCGACGTAGGGAAAACACCACGTGTAAAGCGTTCTGTGAGCTTCCTCTTGACACTGTGTCTGGCTTCAAGCACGGTAGCTGTATTTGCCAGAAGATGTCGAGCCAGGCTACTGAACCCTGACAATCTGGACTTCACAGAAGGGAGGAAACGACTGCCCCCTCTTTCGTGACATCGTCGGCACCTGGCGGCTTGGCCGCAGGTGCCCCCTTTTTCCTTGAATGTCCGACCCCCCGCCCCGGTGACCAGAGCACTGACTGGAACACAGGACGGCGGAGCCGACTTCGTATCCCGGTTCTCGGGCACCACAATCAGAGCGCACGTGCGAAGCCCCCTCTTTGGTAAAGCGACCACTGCTACTACTCTGGCTGATGGGAGAAATGCTGCACCGCCGAAGGCGAGCTCTTCGAGAGACTTTCGGCTGATAACCAGAAGTTTGCTTGATGATTGACCAAATCGCTTGATGAGAGACAACCGCCTTTGCAACACTGAATAGAGTATTATCGAAACAATGCAACAAAGTACAAGCAAGTGAATGGAATATGGAGAATGTGACAGCGAATACAACTTGTCGAAACACTGCAACAAGGGCACAAGCATCTTTGAATTATGTGCCCACCCCCACGGGCCGAGTGCACCCATTATGGTGGGGTGTCTCTTGCCCGGGGACGCGCCTGCCTTAATGGCTGCAGGCACCCGTGGTCCGCTCCGTCTCCAGCGTGACGCGGGGCAGGCCGACGTTGACACGAACGACACCTTTGTTTCCGACGTAGGGAAAACACCACGCGTAAAGCGCTCTGTGAGTTTCCTCTTGACACTGTGTCTGGCTTCAAGCAAGGTAGCTGTATTTGCCAGAAGATGTCGAGCCAGGCTACTAAACCCTGATTATCTGGCCTTCACAGAAGGGGGGAAACGACTCTAGGGCCTACCCCGAGGCCTACCCTCAGGCCTTCCCCTAGGGCCTGCCCTATGGAATGCCCCTCGGCCTGCCCCTAGGCCTACACCTAGGCCTTCCCTAGGCCTGCCCGTAGGGCCTACCCCTAATTAGGCTTACCCCTAGCCCCACCCTAGGCCTACCCTTGGGGCCTACCCCTAGGGCCAACCCCTAGGGACTACCCCCAGGGCCTACCCCTAGCCTACCCTACGCCAACCCCCAGGGCCTACCCTTAGGCCTGCCCTCAGGCCTTCCCCTAGGGCCTGCCCTAGGGAATGCCCCTAGGCCTGCCCCTAGGCCTACCCTTAGGCCAACCCTTATGGCCTACCCGTAGGCTTATCCCAGGTCTACCCTAGGGCCTATCTTAGGCCTACCCTTAGGGCCTACACCCAGGGCCTATTCCTAGGCCTACCCCAGGCCTACCCCTAGGGCCTACCTTAGGCCTACTCCTAGGTGTACCCAGGCCGACTCCTTCGACCTGCCTCTGGGTCCTTGGTTGATTTTGAGGCCTACCTTGGGGCTGGCCCAGGGCATTAGGGGTAGGTTCGGCTCCTGACAACTAGGGCCTATCCCTAGGGGGTACCCCAATCCCTAGAGCTTACTTCGGGCTTGCGCCCAGCGAACCCCATGTCTGCGCGCCGAGGGGAGTCGCCGCAGAGGGGGCCCCTGAGCAGCGGTGTCCGAGGGGGGGTCCCCGAGGAGGGGTTCTCGAAAAGGAGCCATCAAGGAGGAGGAGGAGGAGGAGAAGGAGGAGGAGGAGGAGGAAGAGGTGGAAAAGGAAGACGGAGGAGGGAGGAGGGGGGAGGGGGGGTCCTCGATGGGGGGGTCCCCGAGGGGGGATCGCTCCGAGGAGCCGTGCAGGAGGGGGCTTCTCCGACGGGGGGGTCATCGATGGAGTGTCCGCGACGGGAAATTCCCGAAGGGGCGTCCCCAAGGGGACGTCCCCGAAGGGGGGTCCCCGACGGGGCGTCCCCGGTCTCCGAGGGGGATCACCGAGATGAGGTCACCGAGGGGTGGTCACCGAGGGCAGGGGAGAGGGGATAGGGTCTCTAGAAGGTGGAGGGGGGGCGTCCAGGAGAAAGGGGAGGAGGATGACATCAAGGAGCAGGAGGACGAGGAGAAGCAGGAGGAGGGGGAGCAGGAGGAGGGGGACCCGGAGCAGGAGCAGGAGCTGGAGGAGGAGGAGGAGGAGGATGTGATTTGGCAGGGCCGAGGGCTACCCCTAGGCCTCCCCCCAAGGCATACCCCTAGGGCTATCCTAGGCCTGCCCCTACGGTCTACCTATAACGCTACCCTAGGCCTACCCCTAGGGCTTACCCCTAGGCCTACCCTAGGCGTGCCCCTAGGGCCTACCCCTAGGCCTACCCTAGGCCTACCCCTAAGGCTACCCTAGGCCGACCCTAGGGTTTACAATAGGCCCTACCCTGGGGAAGCCTAGGGCCTTCAATTGGGCCTACCCTAGGCCTCAGTAGGGCCTACCCAAGACAAGCCTAGGGTAGGTAGAAGGGCCTAGGGTAGCCTAGGCCCCCGGTATTCTATATCTGCAACGGTTCATTTCCATTGAGGGAATTGCCTCGATGGAACACAACCGTTTGAAGATCCTGAAGCATGCCAAGACATTGTTCTCGGGATTTCAACGCCACGGGTCAACCTGACTGCTGCGTCTGACGAACCGGAATCGTGCCAGAGCGCTATTTTTAGGACTTTAACACCGAGATCCAACATATTTGCTGCACCAGCATAATCCGGAATCCTTCCAAAACACCATTTCTGGTACGTCGATGATGGGGCCCCGCGGAACTCATGAATTTTTAGAACGAATGTGCGCCGCGCTGAGGCGGGAGCCACATGTTCAAAAGGAATTGCCCTCAATCCGTGAAGCTCTTGCAAATGTGTTAAACGAATGTGAGCGGCGCTAAGGCGAGAGCCACAGTTTGAAAACGACCCGCCCTCAACCCGTGAGATTTTTGCAATTGTTCTAAAAACGAATGTGCGCCGCGCTCAGGCGAGATCCACAGTTTGAAAACGACCCACCCTCAATCCGAGAAGCTCTTGCAAATGTTTAAATCGAATGTGCGCCGCGCTGAGGGGAGAGCCACATATTGAAAACGACCCGCCCTCAATCCGTGCAATTGTTCAAAACGAATGTGCGCGCGCTAAGACGAGAGCCTCATTTTGGAAACGACCCGCCCTCCATCTGTGAAGCTAGTGTCAGTTTTTAGGCTTCAGAGTCATAAATGGTGAAGAAGTCTCAGGCGAAACGCCCGGCCCGCCCTAAAACAATTGCCTCGGGGTGCGACAGGGAGGAGTTATCTATAAGGAGACGGAATGGAGGAGGAGGAGGAGGAGGAGCAGGAGGAGGAGCAGGAGGAGGCATTGGGAGGGAGGAGGGGGAAGGCGGTCGAAGGAGACCAAACTGGAGTACGCAAAAATAAGAAGCATTCGGCAGTCCGCGCGGAGTTCTGAAAATGCATGCATTTGCAGTTGTACGTTCTTCTACAGGTGCGCGACTACTGCGGGCTGGTGACAGTGCACATGATCAAGGCCAGGGCCCCCTGACCGTACTCACCATGTTCGTCGTCGTCAGTGTCATCCTCAGCAGCAGCATCAAAATGGTGCATTGTCTTTCTTCCGTCTCCCCCTTCTCTTTGCTCTCCCGATCTTTCCCTCCCCCCCTCGTTCATCCCTCCTCCTCCTCTCCTCTATCTCTCCTACCCGCCCTCCGTCCTGCCCCTCCGTTCCCTTCCTCCACCTTCCCGCCCATCGCTCCGCCCTCCCCCTCTCGGGGGCGTCTCGGGTTGGGACCCTGTTGGGGGCATTGTTCGGTTTCGGGCGCGCGCGAGGAGACCGCCAACGTCGTGCGGCAGTTCGAGTCGCTGCAGGTGTTCTATCGCGGGGCGTCCCGAAGACGCTCCCTCCCCCTGCCTCGTGCTCATCATCCCCGTTCTCATTCCCCACGTCCTCCTCCCCCATGCCACCCGATAGTTTGGTACCCGAGTTCTCCATATGAGGATTTTTGTTGGGGCGCGAGGTCCAGGAGGCACAAGAGCAACAACAACATGAAATGTCATGACCGTTGGGCCTCTGTGGGCTGGGTTAGGGGCCTCAGTGGGCAGTGTGTTGGGGCCTCCATTGGTCCATCGGCGCGCTCAGGGCCTCTGAGGGCTGCGTCTCGGGCCTCAGGTGGGCAGCGTACGGGGACCTCTGTGGGTGCGCGGCATCTGTGGGCTGAGTTTGGAGATTCAGTGGGCAGCGCGGCGGAGCCTCTGTGGGCGCGCTCGGGGCCTCGGTGGGCGCGGTTTGGGGCATCCGTGGGTTGCGTCGGGGGCCTCAGTGGGCAGCGTGGCGGGGCCTACGCGGGCGCGCTGGGGGCCTCTGTGGTTTTGTCGGGGGCCAGCTTGCTGGGATGTTTGGCGCTCAGGGCACGTGAGGGCTGTGTCTGGGGCGTCAGTGGGCAGCGTGGTGCGGCTTCAGAGGGCAGCGTGGGCGCGCTCCCACATGAGGGTTTGAGTGATTCCGCACTTCTGCACACCTGACTCGCATGCCGCATGTGCTGACCCATCCCTAGTGTGCCAGGCAGCACTGGTGAGACTGCTGGAGTGGGGAGGGCGCAACACCTGACCAACAGAACGGTATCCCAGGCTACCTTTTTTTCGTTCCTTCTCTTCCTCGTACACGGTCCACATTCCCTTCTCTTGCAGGCCCTTCCCACTCCACCAGCATCTCAGGTGTCGCACCCTGTCCACTCCACCAGCCTCGCCAGTGAGACCTAGACCTTCAGGTAGGCTCCCGCCTTTAGTGATACAGAAAAGGATTATCCGATGCCTGCCGCGGTCGTGCGGGGCCTCCCTGGAAGGCCAGGTGGCGATGGCGAGGCTGGTGGCGATGGCGAGTGCACGAACCCAGGTCAATAGTACGGTATCCCAGAACACCTTGTCCGTCATTCCTTCCTCCTCCTTCTCCTCACGCAAGCTCCACATCCTTTTCTCCTGCAAGCCCTCCCCATTAGCCTCTCAGGTTTCGTGCCCTCACCACCCCACCAGCTTCGCCAGTCCCGCTCCACCAGCCTTCCCCACTCAACCAGCCTTCTTCAAGCCCTTCCCATTCCACCAGCTTAAACACCATCTCGATGCCTGCAGAGGTCTGGTGGGAGCTCCCTGGAGAGCCAGGTGGCATTGGTGAGATTGGTGGAGGGGGAGGCGTGAAACGTCATAAAGAAAACGGTCTCCTGATACCTGCCGTGTTTTGGCTGGGCCTTCCCGGTGGGCCAGGTGGTATTGTAGAGGTTGGTGGAATGGGCAGTGCACAACACATGATTCACAACATGGTCGACACACGAACCCGCGAAGGGATATAGACATGTGGAGCATGTAACATGATTCAGGACACCAAGTTCGGGCGACGGGTAATTTCAGCCGTTCAAAGGTTGCGATGGTGATGTATATTGCCAGAGGTTGTTTTGCGCTGTGCGGTGCTGTGCTGAACTAAGACGCGCCATGCCGCGTCGAAGTGTTGTGCTCTGTTGCATTGTGGATCAAATCGTCCGTGGTGTCAGAATCCCGATCAAATTGATATGGATCTTAAGCTCGAGCTGCGAACGCATAACTTAGACCTGGCCGCAGTCGAAACGCGCGAGGTGCTCGACTACCTCGAGCTGCAGATCCAATTCAGTTCGAGATTGGGACAAACCGAAAGGGGGCGACTCTGAACTGTTCTGTGCCCTGTTGCGTCGTAGATAAAGTCTTCCCTGGCATCCGAATCCTGACAGAACTCAGCTGGGCCTCAATCTCTAGCTGCCCGGGCGCATTGCTCGCCCAGAGCTGATTGCACTCGAGACCTTCTGAGAGGATTTTGTTCCGCAACAGTGCGAAATGACAAGGGCGGTTTCGAATCGAGGCGAAATGCATCGAAAAGGGGCGGGCCGAAACGCCGACGACAACAACGACGGCGGACGGCGACGACACGGCTGCAGCTCCAGCCCGGGACCACTGAGTTATCTATCTATCTATCTATCTATCTATCTATCTATATATATATATATATCCCTTGGGTGGTCTGGACACGTAAAAACACGCGGTTCCAGCTCGGGACCACCATGTCAGATACCCCCCAGTGTGAAATCTGGAATGTCTCTTGCCGAAGGTTATTACATATTTGGTGCCGATTTATTGATTTTGTCTAGCTCTTGTGGGCCTCCACGCTGAGGGCGCCCAGACGACCACATGTTGGATACCCCATATGGGTGACCCGCGCACGTAAAAACTCGTGATTCCAGCTCGGGGCAACCATGTTAGATACCATTTTAGGTGGCTTGGATACGTGAAAACACGTGGTCCCAGCTCGGGGCCACCATGTTAGATACTATTTTGGATCGCCTGGGCACGTGTACACACGTGGTTCCAGCCTCGGACAACCATCTTAGATACTTTCCTGGGTGGCATAGGCACGTGAGAGCGCGCTGTTCCAGCGAGGGGCAGCAGGCAGCCATGTTAGAAATCCATCCCTGGGCGGCCTGGACGAGTTTAAACACACATGGTTCCAGCTATGGACCACCATGTTAGACACCCCTTGGGTGGCATTGTGCAGTCCAAGTCGGACCTCCGCGCACCTCCTTGTCGCGGCTTCCGACGCCCTGGGCCGTCACCAGTTCGTTGCGGAGGCTCTGCTGACGGCCAGGGCGCACGTGCTGGCGAGGGGAGGCGACCGGGGAGGCCTAAGCTGTACGCCGACTCCGTGGGCGCGGATCGAGGACCGACTATTCGAGGTGTTTGGCGTCGTTGAGCCCCTGTCGCAGCAGAAATCGCACAAACATCAATTTTCATAGGTCCGCGCGGATTGCATGGGTCGGTGCTGGATCCACCTCTCTGGCGCGCGGTACGCTGCGTTTTGACGGTTGGATGTGTTCGGCCCCTGGTGGACCTCGGAGACGGCAGGGCAGTTTTTTTTCTTCGACTTCGGAGAACAGTGTCTTTTGAACACGGAAACGGTAAAGCAAAACAAGGCGACCGAAATTGGCAGGACCGGAACCGGAAAGGCAAAACAACGGCGACCGAACCCGCAGGAAAACGGCGAAACGGAACAGGTTGAAAAAAAAGGGCGTGTCGTTTCCAGGGCCCATCAAATTTCGGCCTCTTGAGACCTCCCCCTCTCCATCCTGGTACCGGTATCTCCATGGTGCCGTGCGTCGTCGGCGAAGGGGCTCATGTTTTTGACCCGCGCTCTCGGTGGTCATGTTTCGACTGTGCCGCTGGGTCCTCTCCGAGGCGACGCCCTGCTGAGCTTCCGCATCAACACGCTCAAGCTGAGCGAGGACCGCCGACGCGCCTACGCGGTGATCTCCATCTCTGGGGACGCCGCCAAGCTCTGCGCCGGAGAAAAACCAAACGCCGCTGCTCCGCCTCCTCTGATCTTCTGAAACACAAAGTCGGGATAGTGTGTACACCTTAGGCGATGCTTAAGAAAACTTAATTTTTCGGCCAGAGGCTCGATTATTCTTAATGTTTCAATGTAAATCCTAAGATTTCAATAGAAATGTTGGGTTTTTGCGCAAGTTCTGAGACTATGAATTTCTTAACCCATGATTTCTTAAGCATTTCGCAGGGTGTATGTTTGGCCTCCAGCAGGCCAATTGTGGCCACGGCTGGGTCCGTCTCGAAATTCTGGTCGGACCGCGCCGCAGGAGAGGATTGGGAGCAGGTTTTCGACCGCCAGACCCAGACCCCCCTAGCGTCGTGACAAAAACGCGACGGGAGGTTTTGTCAGTTTTGGGCCTCTCGACCGACCGATGGAGGAGAATACAGAAATCGGCCGACCCTTGGTTCCTTTTTTGTCCACCCCAGTCCCCCAGTTTGCTCTCACCACCGCACCCTCTGAACCGTTCCCTTGCCTGCCTCGCAACGCGAAAGGACGTCCCTTTGCGGCCTTGGTTATGAGGGGCGGGATGATGTTCTGAGTCGGCCGCAGGTCGACCTGAACCTGTGGAGCAATTGAGCGCTCGAGAAGGGGAACATGATCGACCCACGAACACATAAAGGAATTTAGAAACCCGACGCATGGGTTCGTTTTCAAGACACGTGATTGGGAGATAGGCAATTGCAATGCTGAAGGTATTTATCGTGGTGTATCGTGCCAAGGATTGTGCTGTGCTGTGCCGTGCTGAAACGAGATGCGTCATGCCGCAATGAAATGCGTTGTGCTCTGTAGCAAGTTGTGGATCAAAGCGCCCTTGGCATCCGAATCCTGACCGAACTGATCTGGATCTTTAGCTTGAGCTGCCTGGACGCATAGCTGGCCCAGAACTGCATGCAGTCTAAGCGTGCGGGACGCTCAATCAGCTCGGTTCGAGATTCGACTGAGTTCCGAAGCGGGACGAGACGACACGGGGCGCAGGGCCCATTGACGCGCCACGGTATGTGCCAAGGGCGCATTCGGGGATGCGCTTAGGGACGTGTCAGGGAAGCGGCAAGGGACGCGCCACGGAACGGGCAGGGAACGCGACAGAGGACGGAGCCAAGGGACTCGCTGAGTAAGGAGGGGCATAGGAACCCATGTGCTTTCACGTTGGTCCCGCCCTGGGGCGTTTGGAACCATGTGTTTTCAAGTGTCCAGGCCACCCACGGACGGATATCGAACATGTGGTAATGAAAACACAAGGTTCCAGCTCGGGGCGACCATGTTGGATACCGCCCTGGGTGGCCTTGGCATGTGAAGACACGTGGCTCCAGCTCGGGACCACCATGTTAGAACCCTCCCACTTGGAGCGCGTTTCTTTATTGCTTGGGGCATGACGGGCGTCATGGCCCCCACCGCCCCCCCCCCCCCCAAGACGTAACGCTCCCCCCCCCCCGTGCGCATCGGGATCCGCATAGGAATCCGCATGGGTGTCTGGTCCGCAGTCGTCCTCGTCCACGTCGTCGTCGTCATCGTCGTCAACGTCGTCGTGGTCGTCGTCGTCGTTGTCGCCCGTCGCTCGTCGCTCATCGTCGTCGTGCGGGCGGACGCGGCTGGAGGCGGTTTTTTTTTGGTTGGATGACGAAAGTCGTGTATTGGGGGGTGGAGGGGGCCGACGACGTCACGTTTCTCGCCGGCGGCGTCTGGGAGTGCCTAAGAATGACCGAGGACGGGTAGCAGCAGCATGTAGGTGGCGATCTGCACCACACACAGCGCCTGTGTACACCGCGCCGCATAAGTACACCACAGCAGCTGCGTGCAACACAGCGCCAGTGTGTGCCACAGTGCTTGCGGGGACCACAGCGCTTGCGTACACATAAGCCGTGCGCAGCACAGCACCAGCGTACACCACAATGCCCGCGTACACTACAGCGCTTGTGTGCACCACGGCGCCAGCGTGCACCGGGGCAAATGTGTGCAACAGGGCGCCATTGTTGCAGACCTATACGACCACCCTTCGGGTGATAAGAAGGTTCGGGGGGGGAGGAACGAACGTCTCACTCGATCGGTCTCACAATCAATCTCACCATCGATTCCACTATCGGTTTCGCTCGATCGATACCATTCGAGCGATCCCACAATCAATCTCACTCAATCTATTTCATTCGATCGATCTCACAATCGATATGAGTATCGATCTCACAATCGATCTCACAATCGATCCCACAATCGATTTCCCATTCGGTCTCACTATCGGTACCACTATCGGTCTCACAATCCGCGTCATCATCATCATCATCATCATCATTATCGTCATCAGCGTCATCAACATCAACATCATCATCATCATCATCATCATCATCATCATGACCATTGGGACAACATCATCATCATCGTCACCTCATCATCATCAACAACATCATCATCACCACCATCATCACCATCATCGGGACACCACCATCGTCACCGTCATCATCCTCATCATCACCGGGACACCATCAGTATCACCATCACCAGAACACCATCATCATCGTAATGAACAAGTTCATCAACATCATCTCCATCATCGGAACACCATCATCATCATCAGCATCATCATCAACATCGGGACACCATCATCATCGTCACCATCATCATCATCACCATCATCATCATCGGGACACCATCATCATCAACATCATCATCATCATCACCATCATCAGCCACCATTATCATTCAAAATCACCACCATCGCCTAATCATCATCCTCAGACTCATCATAATATATCATCATGATCATCATCATCATCGAAACACCATCATCGTCATCATCATCAACGTCATCATTGGGACACCATCACCATCATCATCAACATCATCGTGAACGTCATCATCATCGGGACACCATCATCATCATCTTCACCATCATCATCTATCTCATCATCATTTCATTATCACGAACATCATCAGGCTCATCAGCACCATCATCATCATCATCATCGGGGCACCATCGACAGCAACAGCAACATCATCATCAACATAATCATCATCGGGACACCATCCTCATCACCACCATCACTTTCATCATCATTTACATCGTCAACAGCATCATCACCATCGGGACACCATCATCATCATCATCACCATCATCATCACCATCATCATCATCACCATCATCATCATCATCAACATCATCGACATCATCATCATCACCACCATCATCATCATCGGGATACCGACGGGACACCGGCGGGACACCGAGCGCCACTGGACGCCGGAAGGGAGACATTTGGTACGGTCCGGCCGCGCCTCAGCCACAGCGGGACACTTGCGGGACACCGCGCGCCACCGGACGTCGGAAGGGAGACATTTGGTCCGGCCGCGCCTCAGCCACAGGAGATTTTCCATTCGCCCGCCCACGCAGCTTCGCCTCGCCCGCACGCACGGCACGCACGAACACGAAACCGAAACCGATTTCCCGGTAGGGGGGCTCTCCGTTCCACTTCGATCTCACCCCCTCACCTCCGATACAATGTTGGAGGGAATCCTTCTGATGAAATGGAGCGCCTGTGGATTCCACAGGAAGCGATTGCAACACATAGGATTGGAAGGAATCCTGATGGGAAAAAAGAACGCCGCTGGAATCTACGAGTCCTCCCGGGTCCGGCAGCATCATCCTAATTCCTCCCATCTGCGTCCAGGAGGCTCCAGGTAAATTGGCCGTTCGAGAACCAAGTGGACCGATCCAATAAATCATTTACGGTGCACGATGAGATGCGCGCGTGCGTTGTAGCGCCGACCCGAACGACAGGGGGGAAGGGTGAGGGAGGAGGAGGAGGAGGAGGTGGAGGCGGAGGAGGACGGAGGGGGAAAAACGTCGCATCTTGTTATCAAAACATCCCCGGCGTGGCGTTTAGCTGTCCGCAGCAGGTCCTCACTTACATGCTCCTTCTACTTGTCCTGTGCACGCAGGCGCTGTGGTGTACACCAGCGCTGCGTTGCACGTGGATGCAGATATCCACCGACATGATGTTCGCGTAGTCGTCGTCGTCGTCGTCGCCGTCGTCGTCGTCGTCGTCGTCGCCGTGTTGTCGTCGCCGCCGTCCTCGTCGTCGTCGTCGTCGTCGTCGCTCGTCGCTCGTCGCTCGTCGCTCATCGTCGTCGTGCGGGCGGGCGCGGCTGTGGTGCCGGAGCCACACGGCGGGGGGGGGGGCGTTACGTCATACCCCCCCTCCCCCCTCCATGACGCCCGTCATCACCGAAAATCAAGAAACCCGTTCTTCTGGCCTGCGCACCGGAAAACACATGAACCCAGCCACGGGCAACCATGTTAGATACCCTGATGGGTGGCTTGGACACGTGAAAACATATGGTTCCAGCGAAGGGCAGACATGCTCGATACCCCCGCTGGTGGCTTGGACACGTGAAAACACGTTGTTCTGGAACCACAATGTAAGACATTCCCCATAGGCCGTCTGCAAACTCACCCGCCGAAGCAACTGTGTTTGTTATTATACATATGGTGCCGGTTTAGTGGTGTTGTTTGGCTTTTGTGCGCCCCCACGTTTGGGGCGCACAGGTGACCACGTGTTGGATAACCTCCTTTTTGGTGGCCTGGAAACGTAAAAACACGCGGTTCCAGCTCGGGGCAACCATGTTAGATACTATTTCTGGGAGGCCTGGACACTTAAAGATACATGGTTCCAGCTCAGGGTCACCATGTTAGATCCCCCGTGGGTGGCCTGGGCACGTGAAAATCACGTGGTTCCAGCGAGGGGCAAGAGGCAACCGTCCTAGGTACCCCTCTGGGCGGCCTGGATAGCTCGGGACCGCCATGTTAGATACCCCATTGGGCGGCCTGGCAACGTGCAAACTTGTGTTTACAGCTCGGGTCCACCATGTAAGAAGCCCCAAGAGGCCCCCAAGAGGTTCCCAAGAGGCCTCCAAAAGGGCTCCAAAAGGGGCCCAATAGGACTCCCAAGAAGGCCCAGAGACGCCAACTAGAGAGCGATCGGTAACGCAAAAAGCTCTTCACGCCAAGGTTCCCAAGAGCGAACGGTGACGTAAACAAGCTGATAAGACCAAGGCTCCCAGCAGAGAGCGGTGACGTAACAAGTTCCTGACACCACCGCCCAGCCAAGGCTCCCACGAGCGAGGGGTGACGTAACAAGCTCTCAACGCCAAGGTTCCCGGCACGAACGGTGGTGTGAGTAATTTCGGTGTCTGTTTCTGAAGCGCTCTTTCCGTTTCTGTGCCGGGCCAGGTAACGGAAAGAGCGAGGTACGAGCGATGACGTTGCGTTTTGGGCGAAGCCCCTTAAGGGGGGGTTCCAGGGGGGGGCGTGGGGGGGACGGATTGGCTCCATTGGCCGTTTTGGGGGGTTTTCCCTTGGGTTTTTGCGTGTGTTGTTCGGAATTCTTTTTTCCCCATCCCAGAAGAGCCCAAGACCGCCCAAGACAGCCCCCAGACGTCCCAAGAGGCTCCCAAGAGACCCCAAGAGGCGCCCAAGGGGCATCCCAAGAGGGCCCCAAGAGGCCGAAATCATCGATTTCTCAGAAAGGAAAACGTACATTTTTAGCATATACGGCTTTTCGGCTTTCACGGCGTTGACGACGGCCCAAGAGGCCCCCAAGACCGCCCCAAGAAGGCCCAAGAGCTCCCAAGAGGCCCCCCAAACGGCCCAACAGGGCCCCCAGACGGCCCAAGAGGCGCCAAAGACGGCCCAAGAGGGCCCCAAGACGGCCCCACGAACCGAAAAGTTTAGCCTATCGCCCCAAGACGCTCCCGGGAGGCCTCCAGAGCCCCCCAAGAAGCCCCAAGAGACCCCCAAGATGCGTCCCAGGAGGCCACCAGGAGGCCAAAATCGAATCCATCGGAAAACGTACATTTTTAGCATGCACGGCTTTTCACGGCGTTGACGGCGGCCCAAGAGGCCCCCAAGACCGCCCCAAGACGGCTCCAAGAGCTCCCAAGAGGCCCCCCAAACGGCCCAACAGGGCCCCCGGACGGCCCAAGAGGCGCCCAAGACGGCCCAAGAGGGCCCCAAGACGGCCCCAAGAGGGGGACCACGAACCGGAAAGTCTAGCCTTTCGCCCCAAGACGCGCTCTTTCCTTTTCTGTTGTTGCAGCGCTCTTTCCGTTTCTGTGCCTGGCCAGGTTCTAATGGCCGTTTTAGGTTTGTTTGTTTTGGGTTTTTGTATGTTTTTCGGATTTTAGTTCGAGACGGCCCAAGAGCTCTCCAAGAGAGCCCAAGAGGCTCCCAAGAGGCTCCCAAGAGGCCCCCAAGAGGCGCCCAAGGGGCGTCCCTAGAGGGCCCCAAGAGGCCGAAATCATCGATTTTCTAAAGGGAAACATATATTTTTAGCTTATACGGCTTTTCGGCTTTCACAGCGTTGACGACTGCCCAAGAGGCCCCCAAGACCGCCCCAAGACGGCCCAAGAGGCTCCCCAGAGGCTCCCAAAACGGCCCAACAGGGCCCCCAGACGGCCCAAGAGGCGCCCAAGACGGCCCAAGAGGGCCCCAAGACGGCCCCAAGAGGGGGACCACGAACCGGAAAGTCTAGCCTTTCGCCCCAAGACGCTCCCGGGAGGCCTCCAGAGCCCCCCAAGAGGCCCCCAAGAGGCCACCAGGAGGGCCCGAACAGGGCCCCAATAGGACTCCCACGAAGGCCCAGAGACGCCAAGAGCGATCGGTAATGCAAAAAGCTCTTCACTCCAAGGCTCCCCAGAGCGAACGGTGACGTAAACAAGCTGATAAGACCAAGGCTCCCAGCAGAGAGCGGTGACGTAACAGGTTCCTGACACCAAGGCCCAGCCAAGGCTCAGGAACGGGCGGCAATGCAACAATCTCTGAACCCCAAGGTTCCCAACGAGCGAGGGGTGACGTAACCAGCTCTCAACGCCCAGGCTCCCGGTACGCACGGTGGTGTGAGTCATTTCGGTTTCTGTTGTTGCAGCGCTCTTTCCGTTTCTGAGCCGGGCCAGGTTCTAATGGCCGTTTTAGGTTTGTTTTTTTTTTTGGGGGGGGTTGTATGTTTTTCGGATTCTAGTTCGAGACGGCCCAAGAGCTCTCCAAGAGAGCCCAAGACCGCCCAAGACGGCCCAAGAGGCTCCCAAGAGGCTTCCAAGAGGCCCCCAAGAGGCGCCCAAGGGGCGTCCCAAGAGAACCCCAAGAGGCCGAAATCATCGATTTTCCAAAGGGAAACATCTATTTTTAGCTTATACGGCTTTTCGGCTTTCACGGCGTTGACGACTGCCCAAGAGGCCCCCAAGACCGCCCCAAGACGGCCCAAGAGGCTCCCCAGAGGCCCCCAAAGCGGCCCAACAGGGCCCCCAGACGGCCCAAGAGGCGCCCAAGACGGCCCAAGACGGCCCCACGAGGGGGACCACGAACCGAAAAGTTTAGCCTATCGCCCCAAGACGTCCCGGGAGGCCTCCAGAGCCCCCCAAGAAGCCCCAAGAGACCCCGAAGAGGCGTCCCACGAGGCCACCAGGAGGCCAAAATCAGGGATTTTGCATGGGAAAACTTACATTTTTAGCATACACGGCTTTTCGACTTTCACCGCGTTGGAGACGCGCCCAAGACGGCCCAAGAGGGCCCCAAGACGGCCCCAAGAGGGGGACCACGAACCCGACAGTCTAGCCTTTCGCCCCAAGACGCCACCAGGAGGCCCCAAGAGCCCCCCAAGAAGCCCCAAGAGGCCCCCAAGAGGTCCCCAAGAGGCCTCCAAAAGGGCTCTAAAAGGGCCCCAATAGGACTCCCAAGAAGGCCCGGAGACGCCAAATAGAGAGCGATCGGTAACGCCAAAAGCTCCTCACACCAAGGCTCCCAAGAGCGAATGGTGACGTAAACAAGCTGATAAGACCAAGGCTCCCAGCAGAGAGCGGTGACGTAACAGGTTCCTGACACCAAGGCCCAGCCAAGGCTCCGGAACGGGCGGCAACGCAACCATCTTTGAACCCCAAGGCTCCTAAGAGCGAGGGGTGACGTAACCAGCTCTCAACGCCCAGGCTCCCGGTACGCACGGTGGTGTGCGTAATTTTGGTTTCTGTTGCTGCAGCGCTCTTTCCGTTTCTGTGCCGGGCCAGGTCGAATGGCCGTCGGCCCATCCCGCCACCGCGCCTGGGTTGTGGGTAGGAAGCCTATGTGATGTTTGTTGGGATCTCGTGGGAGATTTCTCGGGGGCCTCTTGGAGGTAGTTTGGACGCCTCTTGGGGGCCGTTTTGGCGGCCTCGTGGGGCGTCTTTTCAGGGCGTCTTGCGGGCCTCTTGGGGGCCTATTGGGGCCTCCTGGGCCCCTCCTGGGGGCCTCCTGGGGACCTGTTGGGGCGGAAGGCTCGGATTTTCGGTTCGTGTTCCCTCTTTGGGGCCCCTTTCGGCGCCGTCTTGGAGCCCTCTTGGGCCGTTTTGAGCGCCTCTTGGGCTGTCTTGGGGCCCTCTGGGGCGGTTTTGGGGGCATCTAGAGCCGCCTGGGAGCGTCGGGAAGCCGAAACGGCGAGAGCGCCACAATCTCGCAAACACCTAAGGAAAATCAATGGTGTGGGCCTCTTGGTGCCCTCTTGGGAGGCCTCTTTGAGGCCTCTTGGAGCGTCTTATAGGCCTCTTAGGCCGTCTGGGGGCCATCTTGAGCGTCTTGGAACGATCGTTTCGCAATTCGGCGCCCTCTTGGACTCGGAGCTTACTTGGGCCTCTTTGGCCCGTTTTGGGGCCCTCTTTCGGCCGAAAGTCACGCGGAGACACTTGACAAGGGAAGCCGCTCCATGCCCTAGGAGATTTGGCCCGAGGGGCTCCGAACCCTTTTACGGACATCCCAGGAGTGAGGACTCCTGTTTAGAGGATTGGGCCCAGGACCTGAGGCCACGCCCGCTCCGTGCCCAGCGGCACGGTGCCGGATCTTAGTTGTTCACCGCGGAGGGGCGGGGTGCCGGGGGGGGGGGAAGCGGGCTTCACGGGGCTCACCCCACCTCCAGCTTTTCGTCTTGAGTAGTGGTTTGACGGTCTCGGGGGCGCGTGGAGGGCCCTCGAGACCCGAGAACGGGCAACCAAGCGAGCAAGTTGGCCAAGCATCCTGAAGGACGCGCGGGATGGTTGGCAAGGACACTCGTGGTTCCTGCCAGGATTCGCGATGGAACAACTGATCGCAGGCAGCCCAAATAACATGGTCGGCACCCAGGCATACCAGGATCTCTGATTCTTTCAGCCCGCGGCTTGGCCGCATCCCCGAGGGGGTAGTTTTCATTGCGGATCCATCTTTCATCGCCCCAAGGCCCGAACACGGCCCCAAATATTTTCAGAATTCCCGACCGCTTCCCAGGGCGTAGTTGTCGTCCTCGTTTCATGTGCTGTGGACCCCCCGGGCCCGAACATGGCCCCCAGATCTCTTTTCGGAGAGCCGAAGCGCTGCGGTTTTGCCAGAATCAGTCCCTCTTGGGGTCTGGGGAGGTGCCCCTGCCGCGGCCCGTGGGGCAGCTCCGCACCGTGTTCGTGGACGACGACCTCCGCGTCAGCCGCGGGGGCCGTGGGGGCCTTTTCGTGCTGCGGCGCCGGGGGCCGCGGCGGCGGGGCGCCTGAAGGCCTCCGTGCCGCCCAGAGACAGCGCGCGCGGCAGCGCCCTGCGCGCAGCTTCCTGCGGCAGCGCCCTGTGGCAGCGCTCCCCGCCAGGGCGCCCACGCAGGCCTCGCGTCGACGCCGACGACGACGACGACGCCGACGCCGATGCCGACGCCGACGCCGACGCCGACGCCGACGCCGCCGACGCCGACGCCGACGCCGACGACGACGCCGCCGACGCCGACGCCGACGCCGACGACGCCGACGCCGACGCCGACGACGTCGCCCCGCCGCAGGGGCTCCGAGCGCGGGCGGCCGCAGCCGCGGCGGGGCTGCCCTGCGCCGTGCTGGCCCTGCCAGCGGGCGACCGGCGCCAGCCAGCGGCCTTTGGGCGCGGGCGGAAACAGCGGCCGCGGCGATGGTCCCCGCGAGGAGGAGGATCGACGTGCAGAGGGAGGAGGAGGAGGAGGAGGAGGAGGAGGAGGAGGAGGAGGAGGGGGAGGAGGATCGACGTGCAGAGGGAGAGGAGGAGGAGGAGGAGGAGGAGGAGGAGGAGGAGGAGGAGGGGCAGGAGGATCGACGTGCAGAGGGGAGGGGGGGGAGGAGGATCGGTGCGCAGGAGGAGGGAGGAGGAGAAGGATCGAGGTGCAGAGGATCGACGGCTCCAGGCCTCCCACATGGGGTCGGAGCAGATGGGGTCGGAGGATCGCGTCGCATCGCAGATGCATCGCCGAAGCGGCTCGGTGTGGAGAGCCCGATTTGCTTCACGTCGACGTCGCCGATGCATCGCCGAAATCGACGATGCGTCGCCAGTGCATCGCCGATGCATCGTCGATGCATCGGCGATCTGGCGCGATCCTCCGACCCCATCTACTCGGACCCCATCTAGGAGGCCCCTGGAGGAGGAGCAAGAAGAGGGGTGGGGGAGGACGAGGAGCAAGCAGAGGGAGGAGAGCAAGCAGAGGGAGGAGGGGGCGGAGAGATCCTCTGGGGCCCGACGGAGGGGGGGGCCATTGGGGGATGAGGGAAGCGGGAAGCGGGGGCTACCAGAGCTGAGAGCTGATGCGTGCAGCCGGTTTCGGCTCCGCCGCCAGGCGCCGTTCCTGGAAACATGCGGGCGCCGTGATGAGAGGCCGAGGGTCGGGTGCGCCCGGGAGGAGGCTGGGGGCCAAGGGGGGGGGGGACGTGATGGCCGAGGCCATGAGCAGTCTCCCAGGTTGCACGGCCTGCTCTTTTTTGTTTCATCGTTGGTGTGTACATATACACAGATTGGTATTACGGTGTTGCGCCCACGTTCCGTGCCCCCCCCTCGTCCGTGCACATGCCTCGGGCGATGAAGCAGTAACCCCCTTTTCCTGGCCCCTCATTCGGAACACCACAAAAGAGGAGATGCTTCCTCGATCCTCGACCCTCCTCTCTCGTCGATCCCCCTGCGCGTTCCTCCTCGGGGCGCGCCCGAAAGGGACAGATTCAGCCTCGCCTCGCCCCGCCCGTCCCTTCGCCGCGCCAGTGGCCCTCCTTGGTTCCCCCCCCACAGCGTGCGCTCCTCGCCCCTCGCACAGTTCAGAGAAGAAACAGGGTAACCCTGGGATACACCCCAAGGGGGCTGTTCAGACGCACCCCTATCAATGATTGGCGCCCCCCCCATCGTATAGTTGGGCCCTCAAAGCCTGGGATAGGGATCGACATATCTATCCACTGTGAACTATTTCGGCCATCTTCCAGGAGGCGCAGACACGAGAGTTTGCACCGTTGTCTGTCCCTTGCCTCTTCAGCCCTGCAGGATCTCATGGTCGAGAAGTTTGGGTGGGCGTGTCGTTCCGCTGGTTTGGGCGCCCTCCTCCCCGATTGGTTCTCGGTGGCGGTGGTCCTGGCTTTTCCTCTGACTCGTGCTCGTGGCCCTTCGGTCGGTCTTTGGTCGTGGGTGTTCCCTCTCCTGCCGTTTCCTTTTCTGTGGACTCTGCGTCCTGGGGCCCAGGCAGGGTTGACTTCGATCCGGTCGGTCCGATCCGCGATCCGTCTCGGAAAGCCCAGTCCGATTCGATCCCAGTGATGCTCCGACGGACCGATGCGGCTCGATGTTCGCGTGGCGCTGTTGTGCATCCTGGCGCGGCCGATCCCATTTGATGTCGTGTCCGTGCTGATGCGGCCCGATCCGATGCGCGCTGAGATTCTGACTGCCACCCTAACTATCCTCTCTCAGTCCGATTTCGATCAGGGAGGAGGGGCGGCAAGGTCGAACTTGATTATAACGGGGAAACGTTTCGAATCGAAGTTGCTCTCCGCCTCGCGGAATCCTATAGATGTCCTAAGGAACCGCATGGATTTCCCAAGGAACCAAATGGATTTCCAGAACAAATGGTATGACTCTCCGAAGGCGTCCTATGGGTGTCAGAAGGGTTTCTCTCGATGTCCGAACGCTTTGGATTGCCTTAGGAATCCGTTGGATTACCAGACAAGGAACCCGATGGATGTCCACAGAAATCCTTGGACTGTCTGAGGATTCCTATCGATTCCCAAAGGTACCCCATTCGAACTCCTATGGAACCCGATGCATTCCCTAAGGAACCCAAATGGTTTCCGAAGGAACCCGATGGATGTCCAAAGGTTCCCTATTAGATCTCCTAAGGAAGCCCGTAGATGTCCAAAGGGATCCTGTAGAATTTTCTCGGGAATCCGATGGGCTCCCTGAAGAAATCCGATGGATTCCCACAACAAACATATCCCGGATGTCCTAAAATATGTTGTAGATTTCCGATGGGATCTCATAGATTGCACCAGTGATCCGATGAATGTCCTCAGGTATCCGATGGGTTTCCTAACGGACTTCGTGGGTATCCTAAGGCATCCTACGGGTTGCCTAAGGATTCCGATCGATTCTTTTGTGCATCAGATGGTCTTCATAAGGAGCCGTATGGATGTCCATCGGAATGTCATACATGTTATAAGGAACTCGATTGGTTCCCAAGGGTGCCTATATATATATATATATATATATATATTTCCGAAACAATTCTATGGATGCCCTAAGGTATCCTACAGATTTCCGGAGAAACCCGATGGATGTCCTAAGACATCCGATGGATGTCCTAGTGAGCCCCGCGTGTTTCATAAGGCATTCTCGGGGTTCCCGAATGATTCCAATCGATGTCCCAAGGCATCTTATGGATCTCCTAAGGGTTCCATGGATTTACCTAGGGATCATGTGGATTCCCTAAGGAAGTCGATTGGTATCGGAATGAAGTTCATGGATTTCTTCAGGAATCCCATCGGGTTCCTAAGAACTCCAATGGGTTTCCTGAGGCAGCCCATGGATGTCCCAAGGAATCGCATTACTCCTCCTCCTCGCGCTCCCGCCCATACTTTCAATGTAGCTTTCTTTGTGGCTTGTTTTTCCGTCCTGCCTATGCATTGCCTCAGGAACCCGAAGGATGCCTTCAGGAACCCCGTGGATTCCCGATGGAATCCCATGGATGTCCCAAGGCACCCGATGGATTCCCAAAGAAGCCCGATGGATTTCCTAAGAAACCCATGCCTGTCCTAAGGAATCCTATGGATTTCCTTAGGAGCCCGATGGATCTCCTAACGGATCCGATTGGTTCTCGAAGGCACGCGAATGATTTCTTAAGGAGTTTGATGGGTGTCATAGGGAGCCCGATGGATGTCCTCATGGATGTCATAAGGCATCCGATGGCTATCCCATGGATGTCCTAAGTAGTCTTTGGGGTCGCATTGGATTCCGATGGACTTCCTACGGAATCCCACGGGATCCTTAAGGAACCCAGGGCTTCCAAAAGGAATCCTCGAGCCCCACAGGTCACGGTCGAGCAGGACTGCAAGTTCCCCAAAGCTGGCCAACATCGATTGGCGCTTGGGCAGGTCTCACCCCCTTGTTAAAATCCGGGCAGATGGGGTCGGAGGATCGTGCCAGATCGCCGATGCATCGGCGATGCGGCATGATGTGGAGCCCGTTTCTCTCCACGCTGACGTCGCCGATGCATCGCCGACGTAGTCGCCGACGCATGGCCGATGCGTCGCCGATGCATCGGTGATGTTGCGTGATCTTCCGACCGCAGCTAATTAGGGCCCCCTGCGTAAGGCGTCCAGCAGGGCACCTCGGCGCACCGAGCTCACCGAGGAGCGCGCGATCATGAACTGCGAGCAGATCAAGAAGGGCGACGCCTCGAGCTGAGCACGGTGCGCGCGCTCGGCGAGATCGAGGAGCGCGCGGGCGCCCTTGGGAGCGCTCTGGCGAACGAGCCCACGGTGACCGTCGGCTGGGCCCGGCTGGGACAGGGCGAGGACGAGCCCGCAGCCCAACAGGCCGAGGGGCAGGAGCGCTGGGCCGAGTGAGTCGAGAAGGCCGAGCACCTGCTGATCGCAGCCCACACCGAGGCCCCCGCGCGTTACACCTATTTGACGGCGTTCAAGCAGGCGGCGGGCGCGGCCGTCGAGCACCGCGACGCTCTCAAGCAGCCATCCGAGAACGCCGAGCAGGCCGCCGCGAGGGTCCCCCGAAAGCTCGGCGCCATCGGCCCTGCCGAGGAATGCCCGGGGAACAACAACAAGACGTTCCAAGCGGGTGGCTGGACTTGCGGACTCTGGGTGGCGAGGTGGGTCGAGCGCGCCTTGCGCGAGATCCTGGGCGAGGGCGGCCAACCGCCCACCGGCGTCGCCCAGGTGCGCGCTCGAGGCAGCGGGTGGATCCAGGAGCTCCAGGGCGCGAGCGACAACCGCTCCGCCGCGGCCAAGGCCAAGGCCAAGGCCAAGGGCGCTGCTAGGAGCATGGGCGAGGCCAAACCGCCGAGTCACCCGACAGCGACAGAGCCCAAGTGCGGCAGCTTCGAGGAGGCGCAAGCTGCAGCGCTAGCTTGCTCGAAGTATATTCCGCGCAAGGGTTCCTCCAAAAGTGCGCCGCGCCTGCGTGGGCGAACGAATTGGGGTCGCGCGCAAGAGAGGGTTTCTCGGCGAGAACCGCCGAGGACCTCGAGATCTCGTGCGAGCTCTAGAAACCAACTCTCGCCGAGCACCAAGAGCCGCAAGAGCCTGGAATTGCGGTCGTCGTCATCGTCGTCATCCTTATCATCTTCAAGCATCGTCGACGTCAGCTTGATCATCTCCAAGCGCCCCCGTAAACTTCCGCGGGAATCCCGCGGATGTTTTAAGGCGCCAGCTGGCATTCCCATGGCGTCTCGTTGATGCCCGAAGGAATCCGATAAATTCCTTGAGCACCCCATGGGAAGACGAAGGAATCTTTCTGGTTATCCCAAGGAGTCCAATCTATTGCTTTAGCGTCCCCATGGATTTCACAAGGAATCCCATAGATCCCCGGACGTTTCTCACTGATACCCCACACATACCGGTTGTTTTCCATTGGATTCCTACGGACCCTATGGATCCCCCAAAAAAGTACATGTATTTATGTTTGGGTTTCTTATAGGTATCCAACAAATTCTCATTGGTTCAACCTGGAGTTGTATCGTTTTTTAAATAAAAAATCCCGGAAGGAATCCAATCGCCGTTCGGATTCCGATGTCTGAGCAATCGTTTCTGGACTTCCTTGGGGATCGCTTGGGTATCCCAAGGAATCCAATCTGCGCCCTGATGAGTATTATGTATGTCGTAGGGGACACCATGCATGTCCATGGGGATGCTGCGATTGTTCCAGGGAGTCCAATGATTGTTGTAAGGCATATTCCAGACGTATGTCGTAAGGAACCCGATGGACATCAGGAAAAAAATCAAATGAATAACAATCGGACCCCAGTGGCTTCCCACATGCATCTTATAATTCCGATGGATGTCCTGGGGGTCCCATGCGTGCTACCAGAAATCCCAGGAGGTTCCGCCATAACTTTGTGGACCTTCTGAAAGAATCCTAGGAATGCCCGGAAGATTTTGGGCATACTCGTCGTCGCCATCAGCTGCGTCATTATGCTGCAATGTTTGGGAAAACGTTGATATTATCCGTCCTGGACGCATAACTTCATGATCCCTTTGTTCATATATGCAGGTGGTGTTTATCCGGTGTCCTGATTCGGCGCCGCCTGATCATCGTTTTCTTGCCGTATGCTGTTCCAACTTCTGCTTAGCCTTGATCGCCATCAGTAATTTCGAACACACTGTACGTGCCGAAAATGTAGGGTTTTCACGTGCTGGGGCCTGTGAGGCGATACTCGTTCGACATGGTTTCGATACATGCCCGGGTGTTCGGAATTATTTAATCGCTTCGATCATGCCGCCGGCCCTGGAGCCCTCTTTAGGGCTTCTTGGGGGCCTCTTGGGGACCTCTTGGGAGTCTCTTGGGGCTCCTTGGCGGCGTTTTGGAGGCCCCCAGGGCCTCTTGGGGGGCTCTTGGGGGTAGTCGATTGCGGCTCCCCCCTCGGTGGCCGCGATCCTCGTGAGGGGTGTCGAAAAATACCCTCCCCTGGAGTGGTCTGGGGGCTTCTCCCGGGCTTCTCTCGGGACCTTGCCGGGGTATTTTTCGTCCGGGGGCCCCCAGGGGCCGCTCCGCGCGCGCGAACTAGAAATATTGTTAACAAGTTACCGGAGATCTTAGCACGCCTCTGGCCCGTTGGGCCGGCGAATTCTTGGGATGCGTTCCTTGAGTACGATGGGATCATAATATTTGTCAAGTTCTTTTCTGGACCTTGCTGGGTTTGGGGGCCCAGGCCCGCTCGGCGCTCCTCTCGCGGTCCCCCTCCCCCCTCGTTCCTCGCACTCGCCCCCCTGAGCCACCAGAGCTGGCGGTTGGCGGGGTCGGCCTTTTGAGAGGTCCACGGGCTCTCCTTGGCGTTTTTACTTGTGCTGGAGGAGTCGCACCACCACTGTCGCGAGAACATAGCTGGACGCGTCCAAGCGAATTGCACCCAGCATTGAGGATTGACTGAACGGACGAAAAGTTTCAAACATATTGTTAAGTGTTGGTGCATTTGGGCCTTGAGGGTCCCATGTCGGCAATTGGGACATCAGCGAAAGGCAAGAAGAGCAGCGGCGCGAAATTCGCGCGAGAGATCCCATCCTTCACCTTCCCTGTTTTTTCGGCCTCCTCCGCCTCGCCTCTTCCCCTTCCCCCCTGGTGATGAGAAGCAGGCCCACACGACGATGCGACAGGGATGTAGGCGTCAATCCCGTGTCCTGTCTGTTGTTTCTATGCCATCGCCCTCGCAATCATGCACTCCAACGTTGTGCGCTGGTCTGTGTTCGATTCCCCAATAAGTGTTCGCACCGAAGGGGTCCTAGCGGATATTGAAAGATTTGGCGAAAGTCCTGGGCCGATTTCGGTACCGGCTGGGTGCCTGGGTTCCGGGCTCCGTGTTCCCAGGTTCCCAGCCGGTTGTCGGTTCTGGGCCAATATCTGAATCCCACGACGGAGTTCACCAGCAAGCGCATGATCCAGCTCATCATTCATCATTCAAATCATCCATTGATTGGGGTTTCTCTTTGGTGTAGTGTACCTTCTCGTCTGTAGTCCAGCCTGGCTTGAGCGCCGGACTGAAGTTTGGGATTGCGCATTCGGTTCCTGAGCAGTTTGAGCCACCAGGCCTTCTCCCCCCAGTCCTCCTTGCCATCGTTCTCTCATTGCCCCTCCCATCCCCCAGGGGGGGGGAGAGGGCTTCTCCCCTCCCACAAGGGGGGGAGGGAGGGATCAAGAGGTGGAGGAAAAAGAGGATAACGAGGAGGATGCTGCTGCGATGGCTGCTGTGAGTGACAAAGATTGGGGGGAAGAGAAGTAGGAGGCGGGAGAAGACGAGGAGGAGGGACAGGTCAGGATTGCGGGAAGAAGCAATATTTGTTTGGGAGGCGAGGGTGATTTGAGATTTTGGGCAGGCATTCCATTTCCTTCCTTCTCGTGCGTCATGCTGCTCTAAGGCCTCCAGGGCCAGGGCCCATCTTCTTTACATTTGCCCATCCTTGACCGTTGATAGTTGACTTGAGTCTGGTGGCGGCACCGAGCGCGAAAAACGAAGACCATCTTCCCAACAAAAACGTTCTCCGAGGTTTCCGGAAGCCTGCAGTGACCCCAGAAGGATCAGACCATTTTCCCAACACCTGAACCCCCTCCTCATCGTCCACATCCTCCTTACCATCCTCCTCCTGAATCCCCCCAGAGGGGCCGCAGGAAAGCCCCATGATGGGACCACGAACATGCAGTAGCCCACGAGCAGAAGTTCAGGTATGCCTCAGCGGACATAATGATGTTTTGAATTGAAATCGTGCCGTTCTGGTCCTCAATGTATGTTTTCATGACGTGGGTCTCCAGAGGTGAGGACTCTTTCTCCAGGACGGGCTTGTCATCCCGAGCCGTTGTTTAACGGTCTTGGGGTTGGTGAGGGCCCCCAAAGGCCGAAATCGGCCGAAAGTTTCTCGTCGTTTCTTTTGTTCGAGACGGGACGGGGTATTGATCAGTCTCCTCCCCCCCCCTCCCTCGCGCGCCCAGGCCGTTGGGTCTTGGCACTGGGCCTGCTGGAGGAGATGCTTCGGCAGCGGCTGCCGACCGACGCCATCACCCGAGCAGCGGCACTTGGTGCCGCCGCTGTCGCTGTCACCGATGTCGTCGAGGTGGGGAGGGTGGATGAGGTGGCAGGGACGGAGGGAAAGGAGGGAGAGGGTGGGAGGGAGGAGGAGGAGGAGGAGGAGGAGGCGGAGGAGTAGGAGGTGGCGCAAACTTAAGCTTTAAGCTACTTGGGCGGCGACTCCATTCAACGTGCACGGGAAAGGGGGGGGGTAGCGACCCCAGGCCCAGCTGGGACGCTTCATGAGTAGCACCTTCGTGTGCCCCTCCCTCTCCTGGCGAAAGGAGGGCCGCCGAACTTGCTGCACATGTGCCCTCCTGCCTCCTGTCGGGGGAAGAAGCTGTCGAACACGCCGTGCGTGTGCCTTTTCCCTCCCGACGGGAAGATGGCTGATGAGGCCGATGCTCAGCTGCTCGGCCGAGCACGCGGCGAGGGCACGAACAAGAGCAGCACGAGCGGCAAGCACTCGGCAGGGAGGCCGCTGAGCAGTACCAGACGGCCCCGCAGAGGCATCCAGTCGGCCTCCCTGTTGCAAAATCCACACTCGCACTTCAGCCCGCAAGAGGGCCGAACACGCCTTGAGCACACTGGCCAGGGCCTCATCGAACAGCTGCGCCAAGACTCCGTCTTCAATCATCGAGTGGCACTGGCGCATCCGCACCTCCAGCACCCAGTCGAGGCCTTCCGCCACCGAGAGCCCCTCAGCATCCCCATCGCTGTCGGCGCACACTTTCCCAACGTGCGGGGTCGATGCAGACCCATCGCTGGCGGCCGCCCGCCTGAGGCTCGCGTAGACCTTGCTCGCGTCGGCAAGGTGGTCCCCACACTTTGCCGCCGAGACGCCATCGTCGATCATATCGCTGGATTGGCACATTAGTGCTTCCAACTTCTGGTCGAGCCACTCCGTGTCGGCGCAAAGCTGGGGACTTCCTACGCCCTCAACCAATTCCTCATACATGTCCTGATGATCGCCGCCGCTGCCATCTGCCTCGAAGATCTTCTCGACGTACTCGTCGAAGATCTGCTCGTGAATGATGGTGCCCGCAACCTCGTCGCACTTCTGGACGTACTCTACATGTGAATCCTCACAACCGCTTTCCACATCCAGGGCCTCATCGCTCTCGGATCTCAGATCATTGGGATCCACGGCCTCAGTTGGCTTCTCGATAAGCTCAGCCTGCGGCTCCTGGCAGCCGCCTTCCTGATCAGCAGGTGCGGCAACTTGCCCCCGACCCTCATGAACCCCCGTTCGGGTCGAGCATTGGCACTCCTGCGCGCTCCAGCATCATAGGCATTGCCAAGGCTGCCGGCGGCCAGGACACGCAATCAGGGGCCAAGCCGAAGGCGGCCAGCGGCAGGGCGGGCCCAAGCACGGCCGACCCCTTCTGCACCAGGCGGAGGCGCAGGCCTGCCTCGAGGCCGTCGTAGAAAACCTTGGTAGCCCTACTCGCCGCCTCCGACGCGCACGCGAGCCCAGCTGCTGGCGCCCGCGCCGCGTGCCAGGCTGCGTTGCGATGGCGGCGGGCCCCGCCGCAGACCCGCCTGCCCGAAACCGCGTCTGCAGCGCGCCGCGCGACGCCCGCGCCGCGTCCTGCCAGGGGGCCGCCGCGCCGCCGTCGGGGGCGCGGGGCTCGGAGGCAGAGTGGTGAACGCATGCCCCTACATCACCTGAGAGAGACACAGAAGCGTTCCAGGAGGGAAACGGCCACAATTGCACCAGAAAGGGCAACAGTCATACCGGCACGAAACGACACAGCGCAGCCACGGCACAGCAAGGAGCTTGTTCCCAACCGTCATGTGGTGTTGGGTCTCCGTTTTGCAGGGACAGTCCCCTGCGTTCGTCTCCTCTTCCTCCCTCCTCCCATCATTGCCTCTGCCCTCAGCATGTCCCCCGAGTCGTCGTCACCACCTTCATCATCAGCATCGTCACCATCGTCATCATAACCCGCACCATTCGCATCGCTATCAGCAGCATCAGCAGTAGCGTCATCATGTGTGTGGCAGCATTACCATCATCCTCATCCGTAGCCATCCTGACTCAAGACTAGACGGGGGGAAGCAACGAAGTTGCGAGGCAACCGGATTAGTCTTGGCGACTCCGCTGCACTCAGGCTCGGGCTGCTCGGAGGTGCACAGTGCACCCGCTTTTGCGGCTCAGCGTTCTCGTTCCGTCCAGGCTTTCCCGGACATCGCAGCAGCGCCATGGCAGCCGAGGGCACGCCGCCGCGGGCCGCTTCGCTCATCGCTGCTATGACGAACGTGGAGACTCGCATGTCATCCCTGGGAGACGAGATGCACGGCGGCATGACCGCATTGCGTGAGGCGTGAGAACGTCAATGCCGCAGCAGCCCGCATCTATATCCTGGAGGCGAGGCTCGACACACTCGAAGAGGACGCGGATTCCAGCATGCGTGGGGCGAGTGGCCTGTCAGAGCGCGCCAATCGCGTGCTGAAGCTCGAGGGCGCCGTCGCGAAAACCGAGGAGTCGTTGAAGCAGCTTGCTGACCGTGTTCCTGCAGCTGCTGAGGGCCCACCAGGTTCTCGTCGGCGGCTGCGCAGTCCAGAATCAACCCGCTCTACTGCCGCGAGTTCCTCGGTGTGGGCATCGGCCTCGCGTAGTGGAAATCAACAGGCATGTGCTTGCAGGCTTGTGCTGCTTGGCCACCCGAGGCCGATGATGGCGTCCACCCTGTGCAGCTGAACAAGTCCGTGCTCAAGCCATGCCAATGGTTGACCACCGCAAGTGCATCGTCAAGGCGTTCGACATGAACCGCAAGGCCGTCTTCGAGTTTGGCGACGCGCTCACGGCATCCAACTTCCTGGCCAACGTCGACCAAGGGGCGACCTTCGTGGACCCTCGGCGCGGTCAGCCACTCCACCTCGATCTTCGACGTGATCTAGACGAGCAGAGGCTCCGCTGCCTTTCGCTCACACGCTGGTGAGACGCTCGGGCTCGCACCCACAGGCCGTCTTCGTGCGCGAGGTCTTCCTCGACGGTTCCGCCTTCCGCTCCAGTGACAGGGTGACGGCGCGCGCGGGATGGGCGGCGGTCGCGACTTGGGGCGCTGACGATGCAAGGCGCAGCTCGGCGCGGGGCAACGCGGCCTGGCCGCGTCCCCGGGACAGCGGGGCCAGAAAGCTGCAGGCGGCAGTGGAGGCCATGCGAGGCGGCGTCGGGCCGCTCATCCTCTACACCGGCTCGGCGATGGTGCGCTACGGCTGGGCCTTCGGCAAGGGCTGGCGCTTGGAGTGGGGTCGGCCCTGCCGCGAGCTGCGGGTTCAGTTCTGGCAGCTCGTCAAGGATTCGGCGGCGCCACGGCGCGGGCCTGCAAGGTGAAGGCGCGCGCGACGGAGCAGCGCGTCCGCGACGGCCTCATCTCGGACAGGCAGCGCGCGGGCAACGCCAGGGCGGACAGCCGAGCCAAGGAGGGAGCCTCTCGCCATGGCGTTCCGCAGGCGCGGCTCGACATGGTGGACTTCGCGGAGAGCCTCGCCAAAGGCGTTTCCGACGGGCTGGGCGAGGCCATGCAGGAGGGCGACCCACTGCTGCGGGCGTCCGACGGCTTCGAGGCGCCTGGTCTCGAGGCGATCAGGTGCGCTTGGGCGGGCTGCAGGCAGCGCCCGATGGCAGCCCGCGTAGTCGGCGGGCCCGACTGTGTCGCCCGCGCCTGCGACTGGCATGGCACTGCGCTGCTGCTGGGCGAGTCGGCACGCTGGAGCTGCTGGGTCTGCGCTGTCGCAGGCACCCCTGTGCAGGGGGGCCGAACAGCCGCCCGCGGCGGAGGCTCTGGCGACGGCGGCGGCGCGGCGGGAGCAGCCGTTCTCGCCCTGGCTGCCGCCGCGTTGGCGGCCAGGGCGAGGGCGACGGCGAGCCCGCCCGCGAGGAAGGGCCGCCGAGGCAGAGGGGGGGCGCCGCTAGCCCAGAAGGAGCGCTGACTGGTGAGTCCGCCGCGGCGGGGGGGCAAGCCGCCGCCGCCGCCGCCGAGACGCGCCCGGCCCCCCCCCCCCCCCCCGCGCCAATGGGGATAGGGCGGCGAAGCCGCGGCCGTGGCGGAGGCCAAGGCCGAGGCCGTGCGCGCTGCTGCAGCGGATGCCCCCGTTGCGGGCCCAGCGGCCGTCGGGCAGCCTGCCTGGTGGACTGCGGCGCCCCACGACTCGCGCATCCTGATGCAGGCGGGCCCGACGGTCTTTTGCGACGTGTATGGGTGCAGCGCCAGTTCGGCGCGCGCGATGGGGCTGGCCGAGCCCTCCCTGCGTCGAGCGTCGGCGCGCCAGCAAGAGGGGCTGCGCCGTGTGCGACGAGGGCTCCACCCTACGAGGAGCGCGGCACTGGGGGAGCCCGCTCGGCTGGCGGGCCGAGGGCGGCCGCGGGCCCGCTCCCGAGGGCGGCGCGAGGCCGCGACGTCGTGACAGCGGGGCGAGGGTGCTGCGTCGGGCGCGCGTGGTAGGTGGAGGGCCTAAACCCGTGGTGCCTCGCTGGCCCCGCGCCGTTCCCGGGTGCCCGGTGCTCCCAGAAGTCGTTGCATCGCGGGCTTAGGTGTTTCCCCCTGCCTGGAGCGGGGGCTGTGCGCCGCGCGCCGTCCGCCTTGGGGGGATCATCATCATCATCATCATCATCATCATCATCATCATCGTCATCGTCATTGTCATGATCATTATCATTCTCATCATCATCACCCAGCACTGCGCTTCGTGGCCCCATACGGAGCTTTACCGAAGGCCTCAGTTGCGGTGTTATCGCGCGCCCCCCCCCCCCCCCCCCAGTACAGCGTTTCGTGGCCCCATAAAAAGGGGGCCCCCACCAAAGGTCCCAGTGGCGGTATCCACATGCGGTTTCCCCGCCCAAAACAGCGTGTTCTGGTCGCATAGAGAACTCCACCGAAGTCCCCGATGGCGGTGTCTGCATGCGGTTCGCCCACCCCGTACAGCGTGTTGTGGCCCATCAGGGCGGTGTCCGCGGGTGGTTCCCCCGCCCAGTACAACGTTTCGTTGCCCATCAGGGAGTTCGACCGAAGGCCCAGTGGTGGTGTCCGCATACGTTGCGTGTGGTCTCAAGGAGAGTCCAAGAACACAGGCCTCAATCAGGCTCGGAGGCTTCATCCTCCCAGGAATCTCAGTCACTGTCAGCTCTGCGGCCTCTCTCCGTGGAGATTCGCCCAATCTCTGCCACCCAATCTAAATCAGATTCAACCAGCCCGAAGCATCGGCGCACTATCTGGCGCTGTTCCGTCTGGCTCGGGAGAGCCGTCGGGGCAACATCGGCCGCAGGCGCCTCATGCACATCTTCATTCGGTGGTTCCGCCCGCTGCGGCTCCCAAGTGCTACGTAGCTTGCTGGCCGTAGCACTGCCGATTCCAACAGGGGCCCCTGTGCAGATCTTTGGTGCGAGGCCTGGTGCTAGGAAACTTGCCCTCGGTAAGGCGGCGCAGCTGCTCGCGATAGCGCGGCCCTGCCTGAGCCCCGTGGCACGGCTCCAGCATTTTAGCACTGGGCTTGAGGGCGGAGAAAAAACCTCCGCATCGAAAACAAAATGCGATGGTCTCGGCAGGGCGCTCAACTATGTGGGTACATAAACGTGCATGGCCCGCCGAGGCGCAGAGCTACCCCACAGTATTGGCTCCACGACCCGCCCCATACGAATTCGAGTTCAAGCTCACTCTGGCTGCCCAGGCGCAGGCATTCAGCTGCGCCGGCCTGGCCGCCGACGGTCGTCTCAGAAGCGCCAGCGGCAGCGGCCGCCATGGCGGGCGGCGCATCCGAACCCGCAGCTCCACTGAAAGCCCCTCCTGCAGGGAGCGCTTGCGGAGAACTGGCAGGGCCCAGCATGTCCTCGTAGTCGTTCAGGCGGTTGTCCACCATGACGCCCTGCAGCTCGCCGAACCAGCGGGCACTCTCGCGAGCCAGCTCCTCAAAGCCCTTCCACAGGTGGACCTCCCTGCAAGTGATGCCCGTGTGCATGTGGGTCCCGAGCTTAGCGAAGCGGTCCACGGCATTGTTGGCCTCCCGCTCCCAGTGCGTGGACCTCCCCGCGTCGACATCAGCGGACGCGGCATGCCCAAGAGTCTTGGGAGCTATCAGGTCCCCCGGGCTGAAGTGTCCCCACGCTCGTCCCCATAGGTGAGGTCGTTGGTCCTGCGGCCTGGCACCGGCCCCGGGCCCGCCCTGCAACCTGTCGGCGGTCCCCTGGCAGTCGATGTAAACGTCATGGGTGCCTGGCCAGACGAGGTCGCAGAGCATGAAGATGGTGAAATCCTCTCCGTCTCTAGAAGTCTGCCGCTGGCCAGCCCAGAAAGGGACAGGCCCGTAGGCGGCAGACACCTTGCGTCCGAACCGATCGACCTGGATAACTACCCAACCAGCGCGGGTCAACTCAGGGATCTCCATGTTGAACGCGCTGCCGTCTGTGAACAACGGTCCATGCAGTAGTCCATCGGCTGGATGGTTGACCCACGAAATCAAGTCGGCGGGATCCACACGAGGCAGCAAGGGCGCTGTTGAAGGTAAGAGCCCTCGGGCAAACCTTTCTGCGCCTTCCACGCTCCACTCGCGCACGCGGGTAGCCCGGAGCAGATGGCGTGCTCCAACCAGCTCCCGTCGCAGTTGTTGATGCGCTGGGCATTCGTAACAGCGATGCCACACCGTGCCGAGGCCGCTCCAGCAAAGCGCGCAAAGGCCATCCTGCACGAGGCCGTGGCCAAGCAAGCGGGCCTGGCTCCAGATGGTGTTGCAGATGCCGGCCCTCAGAGCCCGCTGTTGACGCAGCGTCCAGACTGAGGTCACGCGCTGGAGGAGTGGTCTGAGACCGCTCCAAAACATTGGAAGTGCACCGGGATGAGCCGGCCCACCAGCCTCGCCCCCTGCGGCCGCGGCGGCGACACCCGACCCGACCCTGCAGAGGGCCATTCTGTCAGAGGCCCGGACGGCAGCAGCCTCCACTGGGGTCCTGAGCTGGCACGGCGAAGTGCGATGGAGATCGTACTGCTCCGCCGTGTCGGTCCGGACGACGGTGCCGCTGACCATATTCCAACCAACGCGGTCTAGTGTGAGGACCACGACGTCTGCTGGAGAGCACGCCACCCGCCAAGGGGACTTCGAAGTTGCTTGCTTCCGCTGGCCAAGCTCCAAGATCACCTGCAATACCCTGGCTGCTCCAGACCCCACCGCCTCGCACCACTGCTGGAGCACCTCCGCTGGGTTCAGCACGAGCGGGTCCACGCGACTTCCACTGCGGTACGAGTGCAGACGGAGCCTCACGCTGGCTCCTTTGGGCAGACGGCCCATGCTGGTGACCGCACTCACCCGCAGGCCGTGGAGCTGGGACGGCGGGGGGCCCATGACGGCCCCGCCCCATAATCCTGAAGGTGTGGCCCCGAGGCGATGGGCCATGGTGACATCAGCTCCGGCTTCGCGAAGGATGGCATAGCGATGACCGCGTCGTCGGGCTGCAGCTTGGCGCACACTGGTCGCCGCAACGCGTCGCGGCGCCCCCATGGTGATGTCGCCGCCCAAGCTTTTAGCCCCATCTACCCTGGTCGTCGCTGGCAAGCTCCACGCCGCATCGCGGGCAGATGCCAACTCGCGTGAGCTGGCCAAGTACTTGCGCTTGCCGATGTTCACGGGGAGCGAAAGGTCCCTGAAGGAACCCAGGAGAGATTCGACGCCGCCCCCCAGGCTCGCGACGACCATGTCCTGGCGCCCCGTCGCCTGACGTCGTCCACGACGTTCCGGATCTGCAGGCCGAGCCGACCAGCTCGTGCAGCGCGGAGCGGCCGGAGGAGGACCAGCTTCGCGAGTGTCGGGCTGTCGAGCATCCGGCAATTATGGAGCCATTGGCCCGCATGGTGCCAGACACAGCGCCCCCATACAAGACGCGACGGGGCCCGCTGTACAGCATGCATAGGCCCTTCAGCAGCCGCACTGGGAACTGGAACTCCAAGGCGGCGTCGTACAGGTCCGTCCACCTGCCGTCCACATGCGGTGTCCGCATACGGGTTCCCCCACACTGCGGCGTTTCGTGGACGCATACAGAATTCCTCCGAAGTCCCCAGAGGCGGTGTCCGCATGCGGTTCCCCCACTTAGTACAGCGCTTCGTGGCGCGATGAGGAGCTCCACCGAAGGCCCTAGTGGCGGTGTCTGCATGGGTCCCCTTACTTGTACAGCGTTTCGTGGCCCCATCGGGGGCTCCACCGAAGGCCCCAGTTGCGGTGTCCGCATGCGGTCCCCCCACCTTGTACAGCGCTTCGTGGTCCCATAAGGTGGGCTCCACCGAAGGCCCCAGCCGCAGTGTCCGCATGCGGGTCCCCCATTCTGTTCAGCGTTTCGTGGCCCCACAGGGAGCTCCACCGAAGTCCCCAATGGCTGTGTCCGCATGCGGTTCCCCCACCCAGTATAGCGTTGCGTGGCCCCATAAAGGGGGAGCTCCGCAAAAGGACCCACTGGCGGTGTCCGCTTGCGGCCCCCCCGCTCAGTACAGCGCTTCGTGGCCTCAGGAGGAGCTCCACCGAAGGCCCCAGTGGCGGTGTCCGCATGCGGTTCCCCCACCCCATACATCGCTTCGTAGCCCCATAGAGGGAGGTTCCACCAATTGTCCCAGTGGCGGTGTCCGCATGCGGTTTCCCCACCAAGTACAGCGTCTGTGGCCCCATCGAGAACTTCAACGACGTCCCCAATGGTGGTTGGGTCCTTCGCCAGGCCTTTGTTTATCCCGGACCGATGACGGCCGTCATTTGGGGGGAGGGAGCCGATGACGTCATGTTTCGCGCCGCAGACTTTAACGAATGCCCAGGTATGACCGAGGACAGGTAGCAGCAGCATGTAGGTGGCGATCTGCATCACAGCGCTTGTGTACACCACAGTGCCTGCGTGCACCACAGGGCCTGTGTACACCACACCGCCTATGTACACCACAGCAGCCGCGTGCAGCACAGCACCTGTGTGTGCCACAGTGCCTGCGTCCATCACAGCGCTTTGTACACCACAGCGCCTGCGTACACCACATGAGCCGTGTGCAGGGGGGATGGTTGAGGGAGGAGGCGGACTTGGTGTTGGAGGCGGTGGTGGAGGTGGTGGTGGTGGTGGAGGAGGAGGGGGGAGGGAAGAACATCGCATTCTATTATTAGCACTTCCCTTGCGTGGTGTTTAGCTGTCCGCAGGAGATCCTCACCAACATACTTCTTTAACATGGCCTGTGCACGCAGGCGCTGTGGTGTACACCAGCGCGTCGTTGCACGCGGATTATGTGGTGTACACAGGCGTTGTGGTATGCACAGGCGTTGCGGTGCACGCGAACATTGGTGTACACTGTGATGCAGATCGTGACGGACATGCTGCTTTTACTTGGCCTCGGCCAACCCCGAGGCATTCCCGGTCGGTGCCGGCGCGGAGCGTGACGTCATTTGGGTCCCGGAACATAAACAAGCTCAAGGATGCGCGTGTGCGTGTGCGCGCGTAAAGCATAACACATCGTAGCACATAGCGCATCACAGCACAGCAGAAAACACCACACCACAATACAGCACATCACAGCATACGCCGTTTGGTGTGTGTGTGTGTGTGTGTTTGCGTGCGTGCGTGCGTGCGTCCGTGCGTCCGTATGGTTGTGTGTATGTGTACAGTCTCGTTTGCCTCTTGCCCCTCCCCGCCATCCATGTTCTTCTACGCCCCGTCGCCGCGCTTAGGGCCGCGACGCCGACAACAAATGTGTGTGTGTGTGTGTTTGCGTGTGAGGGGGACGCTTGCGAACTTCCCACTTAGGCCGTAGGTGGGGCTCGTGTGCGGGGTGATCGACACGAGCAGAAGTACGTACCTAAACTTTCCAAATGGGGCCGCATCTGGAATTTCCATGGTTGCACGATGCACGTGACGGGTGTACCGACATGGGGGCGGTAGCGCTATGCGTCGGCGCCCACGTAGACAGGAGTTTCCTATGGGGCCACGGTCCTCGTGGTGGAGGGTGTCGACAGGAGGTCGCTGGCGCCATGCTTTCTGCGTCCACTGAGAATGTAGGCGGAGCCCCCAATGGGGCCAAGATCCTCGAGAGCGGCGTGCCGAAATGGGAGCGGCGATGCCATGCTTCGGCGCCCTCTGAGATCGTAGGTGAAGCTCCCTACGGGGCTACCGTTCGCAGGTGAAGCTTCTTATGGGGCTGCGGTCCTTGTGCGGGGCGTGCCGAAATGAGGGCGCTGGCCCCATTCGTCGTCGCCCATTGAGACTCTCATCGATACAGCTCGTCATCGGGCCACGAGCCTCGTGGGCGTGCGTGTCGAAGTGCGGGCGGTGACGCCATGCGTCGGTGCCCACCGATGCCGTAGGCAGAGCACCCTGTGAGGCCATGGTCCTCGTAAAGGGCTTGGGGTCAAACATGAAGAGGAGGGGAGGCCATGTCATCAACCACCATGAAGAGGAGGAATAATTGGTGGCGCGACTGATCCCACACGAGGACCCAACAGCGCAGGGAGTTGCGGAATGTACAAGTGGTTCCCTTGCTCTGGCCTTCGGATCTGGTCTCACGCTGGAATCGTCTTGGGGCGGCCTTTGGAAGGCCGTAGGCGAACGGAAGGTCTCAGGGGGGCCCAACAGGCCTCAAAAGATCGGACATGGGCCCACCAGACGGACCAGGTTTGTCCAAACATGCCTCCTACCACCTTCCATGAGGCCACCCACGCGCCCTCACTATTCCACGAAAGCCCAGGAGGGGCCCTACCTAGGGGCCCACAAGATGGGCCCAGAGGGCCCTACCTAGGGGCCCACCAGATGGTCCCAGAGGGCCAGATTGTCCCAGAGGGCCCCTCGAACTGTGCGACTCGCCACCGGTTGTTTGACTGTTCTGGTTCAAGATGGGGTCTCGCGTTAGAATTGTCCTGGTTATGAGTGCAGTGTTCCTGCCTGGGGTCGCCTGGATTAGGCCTGAGTTGCGGATCTGTTTGCCTACCATTGTTTATCCAGTTCTCGTGCCGTCTATGTCATGGACCAGTTTGGTTCAAGAGATTATTTGTCATTGTCACACTCGCGTTCCCTAATTCCAGAAGGCCGGGGGAACATGTCAACCACGAGTATACAACGAGCAGTGCAGAAGGTTTTGGCGAGGCGTGCTGCCTACCCGCTTTCTTTTAGCATGCTCCTGTTCTACGGGGGCCTCTTCACACTGCGCCAGGTGATGTTTACTCTCGTTTGCAACGTATTCCACGTGATGCTCCCGATCGAGTTGATCCCGGAAGCGGTGATCTTGACATGTTTCATAATTTCTTACACCGCAGGGTGGATTCCCAGCGTGAAGACCGTAATCACCAGCAAGTCGTCGATCGTCAAGGTTGCGCCCAATGGTGGGCACGATGCCAGCCCTGCGGCCCTGAATTGGAGAAGCGTGTCGCCGCACAAGCGTTGCCATGGAGGTTCCGAGTATTCACGAGATCTAGTTGGACACACTGTGCAAACTGAGAGCATCGCTCTCCAGATTCCGACACTCTCCGACATGATGCATTCTTGCGTCAGGTTCGGACAAGTGGACAGAGCACTCAAGTTGTTCGACCAGATGCTGGAGGAAGGCGTCGGTCACGACGCACACCTCATCGCCAAAGCCACGGTCGACAAGTTCTTCCTTCTGGTCGCCGACAACCTCTGTGTCATGCGCATGCGGAACGACGGGCTGGCGCTACTCGATATAGTTCGAGCTTGCGGTCTTGAGCCGTCTTCAACAATCCAGAACCGCTTGATTATCGCATGGAAAAGCAAACCTCCGAGGAGGGTCGTGCAGTATCTCCTGAAGATGAAGAGTGAAGGGTTCGAACTCAGCCGGATGGCTCAATTCTCCATTATCATATCTTGCGAGCGGTCGAGTCCAGAGGTGACGGTGACGTTGTGCGATGAGATGGATGATCTAGGAATGAAATTTGACAAGGTGGCGTATAATGCATTATTGGGTGCTTGCTGTCAGCTTGGCATGTACGACCAAGTTGGGCTGCTATTCGCGCAGATGGCCGATCGCGGATTGACACCCGATTTAAAGACTTACCGCATCATGATCAACGCCAACGTACAGTCTAACCGTTTCGAGGAGGCCGTCGCCCTCTTGGAGAGGATGAAGGGCCTGCGCCTGAAGCTTCACCCGCAAGATTACCACAACGCAATCACACATTGCATCAGTTTGCAGCGCGTGGAAGACGCAGAAGTGCTGTTCAGCGATATGGTTCAGGCGAATGTGACCCCCCTCGAACGCACTATCGTCTGTTTGGGAGAAGCACGTCACATGCGTGGATCAAGCTGTTCGGGAATCTAGGTCATCACGCGGCGTCAAGGCGCCATGGCCGACGAGAGTTCCCGATCAGGAGGGGCAAGCCAAGCCATATTCGGTACCGCTGCGACAAGCCAGGATTTCGAGTTCTTGGGTCGCTGTCGCGTCCGAGCTCGTAGATAGGTGGCAAAGTGACCACAGCCGCTTCTGCGTGTCGCGCAAAACTCACGCCGATCTCGCCGAACAAAAGCCCCACAGCGTTCAAGTTCGCGTGAGCAGCCCAGTCTTTATCAGAATTTGTCAGGCAATGCGCTCTCGGTAGTGGATGAGGCTAGAGCGTTACTCGTACTGCCCCTCTCTGGGGCGTATGCCCCAGCGCATTGTAGCATTGTTGGATGAACTATTTGTTTGCATTTGCACTTGCGGATGTGGTGAGCCCTCTGTCGTTCCCTAGCCCTGCCGGAGGTCTTACTGGGAGCTTCTTGTGAGCTCCTCAAGCTCTCTTGATGACAGTTCTTGGGAACCTTCGGCCGTCTTGTGTCTGTTTTGGGGCATCATGCTGCCGTCGCAAACGGGGTCGGCCCTCGAGTATTGCAGAAACGTTGCAGGGCAGTCAACAGGCACCCACCCCGCCGCCACCATTGCATACGTTTGATAACTTTTTAGGTGCGGCCCAGCGTCTCATCCCTGTGGGGCCAGGTCTCACCCTCCTTCAGTGCCACAGTCCGGCAGCGCAAGCTGCCCACAGCATGCGCGAGTTTGGCGTGCAGGCGGCAGCTCCCTCACTGGACCTCTTGTCCGGATCGCGTTTGTGTTTATCCGCGTCGGCATTTCTTGCAGGCCTGATCTTGCACTCAATCAGCAGGGGTATACCGGATGAGGCTAGGACGAGTACAAATCCGTTCCAGAGCGTTCCAGAACGCGCTCAGGGCGTTCAGGAACGCTCCGAGAAGGACGCGACGCCCGATACACCCTCCAGAGCTGGAGGATCTCAGAGATTGTGAAGGTCGTACGGCCAGTGCTGCCGACCCAAAAGGACGACGACAACCACAACCACGACGACAACCACAGCGACGAGCTGATGACCCTGCCACAGGCTGGGGACATTGGGCGGGCGGTGGAGGGAGGAGGAGGAGGAGGAGGAGGAGGAGGAGGAGGAGGAGGAACAGGAGGAGGAGGAGGAGGAACAGGAGGACGAGGAGGAGGAGACGGAGGAGAAGGAGGAGTATGAGGAGGAAGAAGAGGAGGAGGAGGAGGAGGAGGCGACACGACCATCGCGCCACCACCAAGGGACACGCCCCGAGGTGGTGGTCCAGTGTCAAACACCGGGCCTTGTGGCCGAGGGCGTCCGCGCCACCGAAGGAGTCGGCGTATGCGGGCGGCGGGGCGGGCGACGACAGGCGACGCTGCCGCCGAGAGCCCTCGTGCGTCACCACAGGCGGGACCGCACGGGGGGAGAAGGAGAGGGGGAACCACGGCTATCCAGGCGACACCGCGACCCCCAACCCACCACCACCCCCACGGCGGCACAAAGGCAACCTTCGCGCGAGCCATGGGAGGGGACAAGGGCACTAATCAGAGTCGTTCGAGAGCCCCCGCCAGGGGATTGTGCGAGGGACCTTCGCACCCTCGCACTCGGACTGGCCAAGGTGGCCAGGAGGGGGGGAGGCACCGACGGGGCCGCAGCGGCTTGAGGCGGAGACACAATTATTTTCACGCGACTCGGCCACCACGATCTTCTCACCCGTTCTGGGGTGCTCCCCCCGCTCAATTCGCCTAACCTTCATCCTCTGGTTGGCCAGGGTGCTGAGCACAACTGAAGGCCCTCTGCACACAACACGAAGATGGCGCATACTATCGAGCGTGCCGGGAGCACCGCAGCGCCTACAACAGCATTCAAGTCCGACCGCAGTGACATCATGCCCGAGAGCCTGGAAAGGATCGGGCGGCTGGGGAGACATGGGCGCAGGCGAGCCATCGGGAGTGGCCGAGCCACCTACCTCCGCCGCCAGCCTAGACGCCACCTCCTCGGCCCTGTCGGCCGCTTCCAGCGCGACCCTCACCGCCTCAGAGCGAACGACTGAAAACGACTCGCCGAAGGAACGAAACCAACGGTCGCACACATGTCGCTGGATCGGGGAGTGCAGGCGCTGGCGGGTATCCTTATGGCACAGGAGGGCCCTGCGCAAGGTACAATTCTTGGCAAACCGCCTGCAATCCCTGCACCTCCACTCAGCCAGGGCCGCGGAGTACCACATATCGTGGGTGGTGACGGCCAGGGGGGGGGGCGGGAGCCACAAGGAGACTGGGAGCGAAATTGGGGTCCATCGCCGTCCATCTCTGCGCCTCAAGCAGCTGGGCTGCCCACGCGGGAAACTGCAACGTGGAACGGTGATCACTGAGCTCTCTAGCGATCGCATTCGCAAAACCATCGGCAACATAATGCTGGGAGACCCCGATTTGAGCGAAAAAGTCGGCCCACTGGTTCCCCGCCCACGTTCGCAAACACAAGCCCCGCTCAACAGCTTCATCAATGCTCAAGTGGGCGGGGCACCATCTGAATTGAGGCTGCAACACACCAGGGATCGAGAACACCTGCTTCCGAATCCCCGCATGCTTAGCCGTGCCAAGCGCCAGCTCAGGAATTTCTTTCACGCACGACAGGCTGTAGGCGTGAGATGTATTAGCCACGAGCGCACGGAGCACAGCCCATCGTTCGGAGCGTCCGATGGTGTTGCACAACAGCCCACCCAGCTCCCGCCGCTCCGGGGATCGAGCTATGCAAACAACTACCGTCCAAAAAAGGAATCTGGCCCCCAAGGACCAGACGCATCACCAAAACTACAGCAACAGGGCGGTCCTCAGGAGCCTGAAGGGACATTGACAACGCGGGGAGTTCAAAAGTACGGTAAGTGCTGTCTACCTGAGGCTCCCCACACACGTATAGACTCTAGCGTACATCAGTGCAGCCCTGTGTTCACTCAGCCTGTCTGGGATCTCTTCGCCCATGGGGTCAATGCCGTCTCCAGAGACGAACTTGGGGCAGCAATACCACGCATGGCCACGCGTGCCCTCGGGGTGGGATCAAGCCAGGCAGTCCGCCCGCACAGCATATTGTAGGCCAGCAGGTGCAGCAGGCAGGGGAACAACATTGGCCCACGCCGTAGACAAGGCCCCCTTCTGCTTGGGACATCTCACCCCTTGGATACCAGGCGCAAGGCTTTGTGCCACAAAGCATCCGTGCCTTCGGAGGTGCTCATGTGCCTGAGGAGGCGCCTGTGTTCCCATCTCTGAATACCCTCAACGAATGTCGTGCAAAGGCGTGACCAACAAGGAAAAGGAGGTGCCGGAGTCGCCGCGCAGGGCGCGCGCATTGACCATTGCCCATCCAGTGCGCACGAAAGAGAGAGCCATGCCGCAGACATTGGCCAGGGCCTGCTGCCATGTCGGATGTCCCATCGTAGCATCACGCCAGGCCCGCTGGGCCCACTCCTCTCAACCTGGCCGCCCCACAAACGTAGGGTACTTCCCTCCCCCCCCCCAACGTACAGTCGTAAATCGGGTCGCACAGGGGGGCAGCATGCATAATGAGGTGCCTAGCAGCACCCACTCTCCTTTGGCCACCTACCGGCGTAGCGGCCATGTGACGTAAGTACCCAAAGGCTGCGCCAGAGACCTGATACTGCGCCTTCATTCCCTGCCGCAGGAAGGGCGCCAGCACGCCAGATGGTAGCCGCACGCCGGCCCGCGGCTGAGTTGAGGGCGATAAGCTTCCTTCTCTTGCCCTTCAAGGCCTACATCTTCTTCTTGCCCTGCGTGCGCATGACCCTGCCGCCAGCCAACTCGCGCCCAATGCTCCTCATCCATCGGCGCGCAGGCGCGGCAATGCGAGACGCGACGGCGGCCTTGAATCGGCGGCCAACGCCGGAGCGAGCCACGAGGCCAGGCTTCTCGACTTGGGCCCAGAGGCCAAGGTCGAAAGCATCCGCCGCGAAACTCTTAACCGCACTAAATGCAGGGGCACGTCGCCCACGAGCTGTGCAAGTCCACAAGCATCCACGCTAGGCGCGTGGGGAAGTCTTAGGGTTCCCGCCGCTTGGAGGAGTCGCTCCGATGCAATCATCTCGAAATCTTTGGCCATGTGAAGCAGCACCGGCATCGACGCATCGCCGAGCAACCCAGCAATTTCTACGGACAGGTTTGCGCAACAGCACTGTCGGACGAGCTGCGGCCTCTCCGCGTGCCCCAGATATCCGCGCATCTGCGTGGATGTTGCCACTCGAACGCCAGAGGCTTCCCAATTACTCTAGATGCTGCATATGCTGCTGGCCAGCGCAATGAGGCGCGCGCCTCCATCTGGCATGGCCAGCCTTATTTCGTCGTTGGCCACCCTATTTTTGACCAGCCAGCCCTCGTGAGCGGTCCAAACTTGGGCCCGGGGCCGAAGCGCATCTGGGGCCAACGAGAACGGAGCCGCGGGGGCACCTGCTGAGAGGATTTCTTGGACCGCTCTGACCTTCGAAAACTTGTGCGCCTTGGACGCGTCAGACTGAAACGCTTCGCGGGCCCAGCAGAGTCACTCATGGGCGGAGGCACTCTGAGCCTTGACCATGACAGCCATGGTTCGGGAGTAGATGCCCGTAGCCTCGCTGGCGAATTCGGGGCGGGCCAATGCGCCAACGCCGCGAAACCACTCTCTAGGAAATACGGGCGGGCCCACAAAGATGCGACAACCATTTTTTTACAGCGCCCAATCCTGCGCGTGAGCTTGGCAAACATCGCGAGAGACTGACTGCAACGGCTTAGCGCGTTGCCCGGGCATATGCGAGCGGAGGCCTCGGCGCTGGAGGAGCCCAACCTCCTTTGCGATGGACTGCCTCGTCTTAGCAACGTGCTTGGTCCAACCCGGAGCTTTTGCCCGGGCGCGAGCACTCAGATCTGCGCGCGTCCTCTTACGGGGCGAGGCCCGCGCCAGTTTTTGCTGGCGGACCTCCGCAGGTCCACCGCGGCCCACACAGGCCTCGGCGCAGGTCCCGACGGCGCCCCAGCGACCCGCCATCTCTTTCTCAATGCCCCCGATAACCAGATCCCGAAAGCTCGGCGAAAAGTCGCGCAACGTAACCTGCGGAACCGCAGCCGGGAATGCAGTCTCCCGCGCGACCGAGGGCTGCCGTGGACAACCGAGAGGCGTCGCTGCAGGGAAGGCCTTGGGATCCCTTGCAGTTCTGACCCAAACCGGCGCAGAGATATTGCGAATCTCGAGCGGAGCAGGCAAGTGTGGAAACGCGGCGGCGGTCTCGCCCACCTCGGCCCCTGCCTCGAGCTTGGGCAGCAGGCAACTGAAGCGCAGCAAGAAGTCGTAGATGTGACCTGACCTGGCGCCGTCTGCCGACGCGTGGCCAGCGTCGGACACGCGCGCGTCGCCTCCACACTGGCGAGCCAACCCGACTGGTTGAGGATGCTGATGTGCATATTCCAGTCCCCATCCAACGACCCAGGGTGTCTGCGTGCCATTGAAGGGGCTGAGGTACTCCGCCAGACGCCACAACATCGATGCGTTCTGAGGCCCAAGCCCCTCACCATCCTTGAAATAGACAGACGCACAGACCACTCCACCACATGGGATCGCACATGCGCTGCCACAACTCGCCCTGGGACAATATCGGGCGCGGGCGAGCACGGCGGAGTCGCGGCCGTTATGTGTGACTGCGCAAGCACAGCCGCAGCCATTCCGCCCCTAGTCCCAGGGCCGCCAGACTCGCCCAGTACGGCAGCACCCCGTATGCCTCGGTATCCAATGTCATCCACCTGGTTTCGCCGATCTGCAATCAGGTCGACAGGCGCATGCAACTCCTGAGCAAGAACAACCAGCGCACTCGCCTCGACAAGGTAAGCAAGAAACGCGGCCCAACGTTCCTGGCGTTCGGCGTGACCACCGTAGCACTCCTAGATTTCATGGGCGGCTGACTCTGCGGGGGCTTGAGCATGCTTCCCCCCGTGACACTGACCATGTCGTGACCTGTGCGAGCCCGCCCATCCACCGTGCAAAATCATCGCCGTCGCGGCAAACGTCGTCGGCGTCATAGTATTAACATCCACGGAAGGATCCAGCACATTTTTGCTAGCCTGGCGATGGCCTCCGCCCGCTGACGAAATTATCCAGGCTTCGGTGCGCTGGCCGGCATTGTTGGTTGACCCTTTATGGTGTGCCTCCGAATGCAACTGAGACGCGACCGCATCATCCAACGGAACAAGACCTCCACGTTGGTGGACACGCGGGCAACCAAACTCATGAGGGACAGCAGCAGGCCCCTTTCCTTCTCGAGCGAAATTGGACATCATGGCAACACTGACGAGCATGAACAAACTAAGCCACTGCGTGCGCTGCTTCGAGCTTCTCGGCCACGCGCGCGACAGAGCCGAGGTGCCGCCTGAGCCGCTCGCGCAGCTCGTGGGTCGAAGGTGTGCCGCCATCCTCGCCTTCCTCGGCCTCGGCGCCACAAGCCTTGAGAAGCTCGCGACACGTTGCCTCGCCCAGAGAGTCCGCGTGCGCAAGGGGCCACACCAGCGTCCGCATCCATGACGCCACCGTGAGCAGAGGCTGGCGGCGTGGGCGGCGCCTCGACCTCTTGGGCCTCTGGCGCAGCGACCTTCGCCGCCTCGGCCGCCAGGGCCTGCTTGAGCTTGTCCACCACCTGCGCCATGGACTGCAGCTCCTCCGAGAACTGGGCCGTGCCACCGAGGGCTCCGCAGACCGCGTCGAACTGAGCCACCGTCGCCTCCGGCCCAGGGATGAGCGTCGCCATGGTAGGCTTTGCCTCGGCCTCCGCGGGAAGCGCCGCGTGCGCTGCTTGCTGAAGCTTCTCGGCATCCTCGGTGACCTGCTGCTCTGCCTCGGCCTCGTCCTGCTCGACCTGCTGGAGCACCTCGCGTGCCTTGCCCAACGCCGTGCGAGCAGCTGCCACGCGCTGAGTGGCGACTGTCTTCTTGGCCTTGGCGCTCTTGAACAGTCCGTTGAGGGAGCCGACACTCTGTTCAATAGGCTTGTCAACTTGCATCTCGGCGCGCAGACGGCCCCGCACAGCAGTCCACATCGCCGCGCCATCTTGGTCGTCAGGCCCGAAGAACAACAGCGTACTCTCGACGGACTTCAGACGCTCACGCTTATCACTGGCATCAGGCTTGGCCCAAGGAGGCCCGGACGCACCAGCCGCTGCAGAAGAGGCAGCACGCGCGGCGGTCACCTCCTTTTTGGGTTCAGCCATCGGGCGGGACAGCTCCTTCTCCCTGGCAGTGGCCAACAGAGCGGCGCGGTGGACAGACACCTCGGGAGGAGGCGTGCCCTTGAACGCGGAGCCTTTGGGCAACTTACACATAGCAAGGAACTTCTTGATTGGACCATTGATCCAGGAGGTATTCGTCGGCTTGTGCACACCACTTGCAGAACCAGGCCTCCGCCTGGGCAGCGCGGCGCTGCTTGAACCTCATGGCGGCAGCAGGAGGGCGAGTAACACCAGACGGCGCGGGCGCCCCGTGGTAGCAATGGAGCCTGTGACGCCCGGGCAGGCTGACGCAGGGGCGCGGGACGAACTGTCGGGCACAGGGCCTTGGCATTGCCGCGGGCTGGCGGTATCCATGTTTGTTCAGCGCGAACATCAAACCTTGAGCCAACCTGGCTGCGGAGAGGAGGAGGAGGAGGAGGAGGAGGAGGAGGAGGAGGAGGAGGAGGAGGATGAGGAGGAGGGGGAGGGGGAGGGGGAGGGGGAGGAGGCGGAGGATTGGAGCTTGGATTAGAGTTGGTCGAACGGTGAGCAACGCCCCGGGGATTTGCTACCGCGGGTTCCGTAGCCGCCTCGGGCCATCCCCGAGCCAAAACCAGGAACCGACGCATTGCCCACGAGGGCTGACCTTCAAATGGGCCTGTTCGTGGTGGGGTGATTACCCTGCCACAAACGATTAAGCCTGCCCCCGATCACTCTTTTGGGCCCAGGGTGACATTGGGAAAACAAGCCCGACCACCTGTCGCGGGCGTACCTGGTACACCTACGACAAAACACAACATTCTGGCAGAACACGAGTTTGTGCCCCGCTCCCCTAGCTTTGTCGACCCTGACTTCCCCCCAGTCCAAAGCGGCCCGAGAGAGGGGGGGGTGCCGTCAGGGGCGGGGGGGGCAACCCTGGGAGACCAAGCCTGGCCTTCCCAAGGTTGCCCCCCCCTCACCGCCAGGCGTCCCAGGGTTCCCAAGGAGGGCGGGGTCGGGTGGGTTCGAGTCCTCGGCAGGACTCGAGCCCAATTCAGTGTCGACAATATCTCGGCTGAGCACATCTACATATGCCCCGAATTCGAGAATGTCTCTCACCAACTTATGTTTCTGGATATAAGCTTCTCTACACCAGACAGGGTGGGTATGATACAAGGCCCCCTGTTTGGCGAACTGATCTGCTGGACGATTTCCCTCCCACCTCGCGAGGCCCACGCTCTGCCTCTCAGCCCGCCTGGCGTGGGCTTTCACCCTGCAGAAGACATCCGTCCTCGGGCCGATGCCGCCGACGTCCCCGATGGCGGCCCATATCTGGTCCCACACGTCTTTGTGCTTGCGGCGCCTGCGGTCCAGCGCCTGCGGCCCCTTGGCGAGGCCGTCCAGCACATCCTGGCAGTCCGTGAAGATGCGCAGCGGCGGCGCGGCGACTCGGAGCACCTGCAGCGCCGCGTACAGCTCCGCACGTAGAATGCTCTGTGTCCACCGTGGCCCTGGCAACGGGCCAACGCAGGCGTACTCCAGCTCAAGGTTGTCATCGAGTCGGACGAAGCCCCAGCCGGCGCGCCTGAGCGGCGCGTAGTCGCCGAACTGCAACGAGCCGTCGGTGAAGATGTCGCCCGTCGCCAGTCCCAGCCATTCGCCCTCGGTGAGCCACGCGTCGCACGACTCGAGTTTCTTCAGGTAGAGCTCCTCCGCGGGGTCGCCGGTGATGCCGCGCCCCCACAAAAAGCCTCGGCCCCTGGTCTGGGCCAAGGGTTCGAACGATGTGCCTGCCGCCCACTCGTTCTCGATGTGCACGCCGAGCTGGACAAACAAACGTACGATGCCGATCAGTACCTGGCACCGTCCAGCATGCTCTGCACACGTCATCTGGCGCAGCCCCCTTCGCAAGGAGGCGCCCCTGGGGCCACGATCCGCCGCAGAACAGGACTCGCACTCGTGTGCGGTGAGTTTGCGTCCAGCGTCCTCGTAGCGGTCTACGTAGCAGCGCCCGCATGGGCTCGATGAATATGGAGTTGATGCCGTGGGTCTGGCCCCACTGCTGCACCCACCCGTCCTTCACCTGCTTCTCCGTCGCCGTGCGCACGAGGTGGTACAGTTCCTGCAACAACGTGTAGCGCAGGTCGTACACATTCCCGTCGACGGTGATGCTGTGGGCGGCCTGTGTCATCCAGCCTAGCCGCCTCACTGTGGCCACAAACGCTCCAGCAGGGCTCCGCACAGTCAGCCATGGCGCCTTGCTCTTGGCCACCCTCATATACCATGTCCTCCACGCGCTCTGCAGCCGCTCCATCAGTTGCTCGTCGGTGGTCGCCTCCTGCCACGCGGTCGCCCAGGCGATGATGGGCCCGCTGTTCACGAGGCCGCCAGGGTCCACGTCGTCGCACAGCAACGTCAGGTTGGTGGACCTGCCTTTGGTGCAGCCTGGCATGGCTGTGGCCACGCTCGTCCGCAGTTCCTGCAGCTTGGAGTCCGCCTTGCCCACCGTCGCCGAGCCGTAGAGGAGCGCTGGCACCTTGGCGTGCCGTACCAGCTTTTGTGTCGCTCCTCCTGCCCTCCGCACGGCTGCAATCCGTGCCTGTCTCGCTGCGAACTGCAGCGCTCGCTTGTTTATGGCCCCTACCCGCCGGCGCCTGCCCGCCGCCGAGGTCACGCCGAGGTGCTTCTCGTGGCTGACGACGCGGACCCCAAGGCGCCTGGGGCTCGTGTGGATGCTGTCGCCAAGTGCGGTGGACGAGGTCAAGGTGACCGTCTTGCCCTCCGCGCCTCGCGAGACTGCCATGTCCAGCCTCGCCTCGAACATGTGGATCACCGCCTCGATGAGCAAGGGGTGAAAGTGCTGGACGAACTCCTTGAGGCCGTGCGTGGCCATGGCGAGGTCGTCAAAGAAAAGGCAGGTGTCCGCCCACGGGAACTGGTAGACCAGGTCGTCCAGCTCCAGGATGATCACCATCTTAAGGCAGAACGGCGCGTAGCGACTGCCGGCCACGATGCCGCGCTGCCACGCCTTGCCCGTGGTGTAGCACCCGTCAAGGACGATGCGCCTGGCCATGCTGTAGATCCGCAGGACGACGCGCATGATGATGGGGTTGAAGCCCCAGCGCCTCGCCGCCGCCCAGACCTTCTCGTTCGTGACCCACTCGAAGCACTTGACCAGGTCGAAGTAGGTCACCGCGTACTCGTAGCCGTCGGCTCGCGCTGCCTCGCAGTACAGCGCCTGGAGCCAGCGCGCTCGGAGGAGCGCCGGCGCCGAGCCCAGTCGTAGGCTCGCTGGTTGGCTGCCTCCCGGCACCTGGCGTAGGGGATGCGGATGGTCTCCCTCGCGCGCGCCAGCTCCGGGATGAGGCCGAGATTGCGAAAGCCGCCTGCCGGTTTCGCCATCAAGTCGAGCAGGGTGGCGGCCTGGGCCGGCGGCCACGGCGCGCTTCGCTCCACCGCGTTGAGCCCGCTCGCCATGCGTGCTGCTCCGTGAGCGCCTCCGTGTCGCCGCAGGCGCGGGTGCCAGTCCGCCTCGCCCAGGCTTGTCTTGGCGTGAAAGCGCCCACGCGCGTCCAGGACTTCCTTGGGCGCGATCCTCGGTACCGCGTACTCGTCGCGCTCCGTATCGCTCGTTGCCTGGCACCAGGGCGCATCGGGGTCGTAGTCGTCTGCCCAGACCTCTTCCCAGCCCGCTAGCGCCGTGTCGGCAGCGATCTGCGGGTGCGTGAGCTCGTTCTTGTCGTGGGACTCGGTCGGCTTGAGCGGTTCCCATGGCACTGGCGGCTTGGTCCACTTGTGGATCGCTCCCGCGCCGGCCTGGCTGTGCTTGACCACCCAGCGCCGCCAGCCTTGTGCTGCTTGCCGTCGTACTCGTCGCCACGTGTGGGCGCTGGCCACCTCGAGCAGCTTGGCAACGCACTCGATGTAGGTGACGCCCTGCGTGCCAACATTCTTCACGTCGATCCAGGCGATGGTGCTGACCAGCTGGGCCCATTCCACCGCCCGCCACGTCTGCCACTGCCCCGTCGGTGGGCGGCGCTCGCTTGCCGCTTCCGCCTCTGCCAGCGGCCGGTTCTGCTCGACCGCCTGGCCGGGGACAGCAGTGGTCCGAGGAGTATTCTCTTCGGGAGGGTCGGATGCCTCCTCGACTCGGTACGTGGTGATGTTGGCGTTGTCGATGTGGCGCGCCTCTGCGTCGCCCTCGACACTCTCGCACTCGTCTTCGTTTATGCCGACGGAGCTGGAGGGGGGGCATCCTTGGGAAGGCCAAGCTTTGTTCCCCCACTTGCCCCCCCCCTCTGGCTGGACGGTCATTCAAGCTTTTCGCTGTCGATGATGTTCGGCTCGGCGTCGCCTCCGACGCTCTCGCAATCGTCATTGTCAACCTCGTGCTCGACTCCATCGCTTCACGCTGGCGGGTGCTTCTCCAGCAGCGGAGTGATGATGGGCTTCTCGAGGATGTCTTTTGCATTTTGGTCGGCCCAGCTGAGCGCCTCGGCCTTCCCGTCATTCCACCAGCGTCGTACTGCCGCCCCCACCTGGTGCAGGCGCCTGCTGAGCCACTCGGCGGCCTCGGCCCACTGCTGCTCGCGCGTGGACTCGGCGACCTTCGGCGGCTTGAGCTTGTCCCAGTAGTAGGTGGGGATCTGCTGGTGGCCCTGGCGCTCGTAGAGCTCCATGCCTTCGAAGTTGTGGTACCTGTTGAGGTGTTCCTCGTAGGTCTTCGCCAACTTGCTCCAGTAATCGTCGATATCCTGCTGGCTGTGGTTCCGCTGCGGGAGCGGTCTCGGCCAGGTTGTCGGCCCCGTCGCACATCCCACGGGGAGCTGCAGGGGCCATCGCCGTAGTGTGCGGAGAACTCGAATCCATCTGTCAGCCTGCTTGAAATTCTGCAGGCGCAGGCAGACGGGCGAGTGCGGCGCCACGTTGAAGTTGCCTTGGACTGTCGCGAAAATGGGCTTGTCCACTAGCTCTCTCGCCACGATGAGTATTCCCTGGCACGCGCCTCCCCTGCCGAGACGCATGATCCAAGCCGAGAGTCGAACACGATGATCCCGTTCATCCTGTTGAGCACCCCCGACTGCGTGATTTCATGTGGGTCCATGTTAAAATCGCCCCCGAGAAGCCAGTAGCGCCCAGCTTCCTGGGCCGCGTTGGTGAAGTCGTGAAGTCGAAGTTCCTCAGGATGTGCTTGTTCCTCTCGGTCATGCCTTCGGAAACCCAGAGGTAGGCCGAGCCGACGGTGATCCCGTTCTTGGCGACCGCGTCGATCCACCCGATGGCGAGTCTGCCCTTGGACTCGGGTGGGGAGATGTCCCAGGTGCTGCCGACGCCCCTCGCGTACGTCATGCCCCTGCAATTGAGCGTGCCGATGAGGACGCCCGCGCTCATGCCGCCGTTCTTCCTCACGCTGGGAACGATGCCGAGTTTCCAACCCTGCTTGTGCATCCGCTGCGTGAAGCATGAGATGGCGTGGTCATTGGCCTGCAGCTCTTGCGCCAGGATCACTGGCGGCGCGCTGCTGCCGTACCGGATGTGCATCATCACCCTCTCCAGCGTGCGTATGGAGTTCGCGTTGACGGTGTAGAACTCCTGCCCGCCGTGAGCTTGGTCGTCAGGAAGACGACTTCCCCGTCCAAGTGGACTTGGAGACGGTGAGGCCGTGGCCGGGGTCCATGACGCCGACGAGAGACACCACGCTGCCAGCGTGACGCTCCACCTGATCAGTCGTGCAGCCGCCGTCGGCCATGATCTTCTGGACCTGGTCCAGGGTGGAGCCGGCTGGGAAGTCGAGCAGCTCATGCTTGACCTCCTCTTCGGCGCGCCGCTTGGTGCAGCGCCCCTTGCCACTCCTTTGGTTTTCGTCACGTTCACGCGCAGCAGCCGCTGCAGCCTCTGACGCTACCTTTGCTTCTGCCTCTGCTGCTGCCTTCGCCACGCGCTCGTCCTCCGCCTTCTTCTGGCTGTTGGCGTGGTTGAGCGCCTCCTGCAACTTCGGGTCCAATGGGGTGCCGTCGTGGCGCAAGCATTCGGCGGCCTGCTCGAGGAAGGCGACCGCCGCTCCCCATCCTTGCCCAGGCTTCGGCACGCTGAGCTCGTCGATGCGTGCCTGTAGCTTGGCCAACCTTTCGTTGTGTTTGGCCAGGATTGCTTTGTCTTTCTCCAGCTTCTCCTGGGCCTAGGCAGTGGCCTTCTCCTGCTCGGCCACGCGCTCCTGAGCGCGATGACGCTGGTTCTCGCACTTGTTCTTCTCGCGCACGACCTTGCACTCGGAGAAGCACCTGGGTACTTCGCTGTCTGCATCGGCAGTCGCCTGCAGCTCATACACCTGCTTCTGGACAAGGTTGATGTTGTCCGCCACCAGCGGGGCGAGGTCGGGGTCCTCGGCCTGCTTCCGCATCTCCTGGAGGTGACCTCTGAGTTTGCGGAGCTTGGCCTTGGCAACATCCTCGGTCTCCGTTGGGGCGGTGCCCGCGGCCGTGCCGGCGGCGCCTCCTGACGTCGCGCCGTCCTTGACGCCCTCGCTTTCCAGCAGTAGTCGTAGCCGGCCCCGTTCTTCGACTTGCATGACGCACAAGTCCACCCATGGCGCAACCCAGCCCGCGAGCGCAGTGCCACTTCGAAGTTGGCGCTCGCTGACGCCGCCCGCCTCCTCTCTGCAGGCAAAGGCGGGCTCGGCGCGGAATGGCTTGAGCCAAAATGGCTACGGGAGGATGAGGAGGAGGGGGAGGGGGAGGAGGAGGAGGAGGAGGAGGCGGAGGGGGAGGAGGAGGAGGAGGAGGAGGAGGAGGAGGAGGGGGAGGAGGAAGAGGAGGACGAGGACGAGGAGGAGGACGAGGAGGAGGACGAGGACAAGGAGGAACGTTTAGGAACGTTTTGGCAAGCAACGTCGTGCAGAGGGGAGGGGAGGGGGGGAAGGGAAGGGAGCAGCAAGCACAGAGCGCTCAGCCTCAAGCGGCACATCCGCGCTCTCGTGCCTGCTGATCGGCCACGGCCGCGATGCGAACGTGGCGCAGCAGGGAAGATGAACCGCGGCGAATTCTGCCCAGGTTTTCGAGACCCTTCCTAGAGGGCGCAAGGCACAAGGGCACCAACTGGCGCTCATCCGAAGTAGCCGTGCGGCCACAAACCTGGCAAACAGTACAAGTTGTGCAAATCCCATAACGCCAGCTTGTTCGAATGTTGCAAGGCCGCACCAGAAACCGAGACAGGCCCAGGGGCCTCGACAACGACGACCGAAGGGAAGGGGTCCACCCCCGCGGTAGGGACGCAAGGGGCCTTGGAGACCTCTAAGAGGTCATCCTTATCACAAGGCACCTCGCAAACTCTGCAGCGACAGAAGCTGTCATGTGTCACGAATTTGTGCGGCGACGCGCGAAGCGCTCGATCGAGCTTCGACCCATGCCTCGCTCTTTCCAAGGGGGCAACCGAGGGCCGAGCCTTCCTGGGATCGGCCAGGGACGAGTCGATCAAGGCACGGCGAGCCCGACGCCGAATCAGGGCGGTCAGTGCATCCCAGAAATCGGTCTTAGGATCGGAACGGGCCGAAAGCACCCAGGAACGTTCAGCGGCCTCTGCGGCCCAGATGATTCCCAACCCTGGGGAAGACTTCATGGTTTGACAGGCCCTCAGCCTCGAGGTCAAGCCGAGAGGCCGCCCATTCAAAGGTGACCTGCCCCTCTCCACGTGAAACAAGAGCAGTCTTAACTCGGAGCCACGGGTCCCAGTTCCCACCCCCCACCGCACTGGCCCGACCCCGCTCCCACCCGGTAACAAGGGGAATATGGTACGGAACATAATGAACGGGGCCCTTCGTGCTCTCAAGGCACAGCGCGAAGGCCAGGAACTCGGAGCGAGGAACAATTTGAGACTTGCCAACTAAAATGCCAGAAACTCCCCCGACCACCTCCCGCTGCGACGTCCCTGGGGTAGTCCAGATCACTACACAAGCCGCGCCACAACGCCGGCGACGAGGATCGGAGGAGAAACGCTCTCCAGAACCGCCCTCGAAAACCATTAGGGCATCGGAGCCGGCAGACGACAATTCAATCGGAAACGTCGCGCCTAGGGGTTTCATTCCCTCGGCTTCAGCAGGGTACACGAACTCGGGGTGAGTGCTGTCGGTCGGGGGGGGCACCCATGGGCCACAAGCCCGGATTCTGATCACGTGTTACCAAAAGTTTTCGACACGAGGGAGGCGGATAGGGAGTAATCTGCATGATCCCTGTTGCACTCGCACTCCCACGTGCGATGCCGCAACGTCTCTGACGATTTGCGGCACCGCGGGCACAGCTGCTGCTCCCCCGTGCCCGTGGGAAACTGGCGGACGCGCGGCCACTGAGCACCATCGGCCACGCACAGCGTCTGGCCCGCCATGTCGCAGCCCCCGTTCTGCGAGAACTTGACGAATTCTCGCCGAGGCCAGCATCGGTCAGCTCATCTTTGGAGATCGTCGGCGCCATCATGCTCAGCAGCCTGAACCCATAAATGCCAGCGACGCCCATTTCGTCTCCTGCGAAACCTGCCAGGGACGAGGTGGTGAGCTTCCACTCGGCAAGACCTGCGGGCCCTGGACGCCCCCAGGAAACTGCAGAAGTCGACGTCAAACCAGCATCGAGAAGGGTGGCGATCACCGCAACACTGGTCGTTTCACCACTCGCCATCTGCCCGCTCTGCCTGCCGACTCCAGCCGACGTAGAATTCTTGGCCAATTCTTGCGCTCTCTCTGATGGAATTCAGGATGCAGGCGCCGAACAGTATTATACCCAGCCACATGCTGACGACGCAACTCCAAGTCAGGGTCTTTCTCCCCGTGCAGAATTTCCAAGGTGATGGTCAAGCATCTGCCCTTCCGGGCCCGCGCCCGCTGCGGCTGTTTGGCGACGGAGTCGAAACAATTGGTACGGAGTAAGGCTCAACACCTGATGTCCGTGCGCTGTTTGAGGCAGCGCCCCCGCCTTCCAGAGGCCGTGCTGGATTTGGCGAAGGCGAGCGTGGCGACTGACATGTCGTTGTCGATGGGCTCGTCCGGCAGCTGTAGCAACGCGTCGCAACGGCTTGCGAGAAGACCGTCGCCCACCTCCTGTCGCGCCCACGCCTAAACCAACTGCCCCCAGACAGCAATGCGCAGGAGTGGCTGCGCGGTGAAGCCGCTTAGCCAGTTTTTTTTGAAGCTGACGTCATTGGTCAGCAAAGTGGTCTTCGTAGAAACCACCAATCGCAGAGTGCCCAGGCCTTGCTTGCAATCATCGGCGGAGGAGACCACGCGAGTTTCAACCTGCTCGATGGGTCTTTCAGCTCAAATAGCGGCGTCGTCAATAAAGGTTCAACGCGTAGTAACATCTGCCCGCTGTTGGACTCGGTGGGGCAAGGGGCAAAGGCGCAGCTTGGCGGATCGCACCCCATATTGGGGGCCTGGCACCAGTGATCGCGTCGATAGAATCGCCTCCGCGGCGCCTCCCTGGCTTCGCAAGAACTGAAGCCTAGCGCGCGACTGCAACCCGAGGCAGACCGCAATGGGTGGGTCGCCCACTTGTTATGCTGCACAACCCAGCAAGACCAAAGACAGCGAGTCGTAGACCTCCCCGACGCCGAGCAGCAACGTCGCGACTTATATTCCCAGTGTAGTAGCGGCCTCCTCTAATAGTGAAGGGGGGGGGCGGGGGTGGGGGGCGCTGCGCGAAGAGCGTTGCTGCTGGCAGCGGCCGCGCCCCCAATGCGCCTGCAACCTATCAGGCCATTCCGACGTGGCGCCTTAACGTAACATGTTCTAGATGTTGGTGGTCTCTGCCAAGAGCCCAATCACCCTCTCACTTTGTTTGGGCTTAAGGAGGAGTGCGCAAAGTTTCGCGAGCAACTGCGCTGGCCATGTCCCGTCATATTCGACAAGGCTGCGTAGCTCCAAAAAAATTATGCGTCCTTGGTCAGGGATCCGCTGAGGACCACAAGGAGCGAGCGCATCCACTTCAGAAGCCTTGGAAAGTAGTTTGCGCACCGCCCTGTTCAGCGCTGGCAGCTCCAGAGGTGGTTGTGGCTCCTGCCGCGAATCGCGATGCATCTGCTGCAACATGCGTGCGATGCCCTCGGCGTCGCCGGCTGCATCAGTCCACGAGGATATCCAATCCTGTCGCTTGTCGCTCACAAACCCCGCGGTGTCAGCAATGTCTCCGTCCTTTGCAGAAGCATCGTGAACCGCTGGCTTGGGGTCTCGAGCCATCGCGCGCAGTCGACCTGGATGCTGACGCCACTGGCGCCCACTCGGTAAATTGACGCCCCCGCTTGGTTAGGGGACGTGCGCGCGCGCGACGTGCGAGGCGCTCCGCGAGATTTTGAGGTCGTCGAGCTCACCGTGATTCGCTGAGGGTGAGATTGACTCTTAGGAAAGCCATCGATCACGCTCATCCTGGCGGTCTGCGCCGAACTAACCGGATATTTCGGCATTCTCAAAGTGTCCCACATGGCACTGGGGCTGCCGCGGGCAGTCCGCCAGTTACATGGGATCTCGGCCATGCTTTGCCAGCGAGAACGCGCGGGGCATCCGGGTGTGGACGATGCGCCGCAGCTCCACTGCAGGGCCCGCGAGGTTAGCGCGACCTGGGACGGCCTGGAAAAGTTGCCACTTGAGCCCTGGGCCGGACCCTCTCATAGGCACGTGACCCCCTTTTCCCGTGGTGAACGTTGAAAATCATCTCCACCTCGGTAACCCACGGACTGGAGCACGCCGCGATCTTCGCCCGACCCGAGCCGTCTATATTGCCCAGGCAGTGTCGATGAAGAGTACGTCTGGCAATATCCCCGAGCGGAGGGGCGGCCACCTTGCGCGGCAAAGCCTCCTCAGGGATGAAATGAAATAGGCGGGTCGTCCGTTGATTCGGACTGGTGGGGCTGAGGCGGCAAGTCAAATCCAGCTTGGAGTTCAGCTGGTAGCGCGGCCCGTTCACGCGCAAGCTTCCTGGACGCCTTGCTGCTTGGATATGCTTGCTCCTTGGGCCTGCATAGTATTAGGAAAGCTGGTGCTGCGACTAACGACTGATGCCACCAGCGCTTGCTGGGGCCAACAATGTCCATCAGCAAAGCTATGTGCGTCTTCCATGGCAGCGAAGCAACGCCGCGGACACGGTGCCAAACTGCCGTGCCTTGCTTGACCATCGCGCAATCGACCAACCAGCCCTGAGCTGCCGTGTCCCAAGTGACCGTCGCGTCGGGGCAGATCAACTCGCCCAGTAGTTCTGCAGGCCGCCCAGAGCGAAGAAATGCCGACGGCTCCATATTCCAATCCCCAAGATCTACGCCAGGGGTCCGCCAGGGCCGACAGAAAAGCCCCCGCGCTGAACAATATAGACCGACTGTGCCCTGACGCGGCTAAGCCTGGCCAGAGGTAGAGCAACGCAATCGCCGCATTGCCGCTGCTGAGATGCAACACCACTGGCGCCAAACCTCGACATGGGTCGGGCTTGCCGTGCCTTGCAGCAGCCTGGCGAACACCCTCGATGCCAGTCGACGCAAGGTGCTTACGACTTGCGACTGATCCCCCGCCCGACGAGCCACCTGCGCCTGTGGGTTTGTTGCCGGCGCATGCCGTCTCCCAGCCGTCAGCGTCGAACGCCTGGTCGACACCGTCAGAAAACTTGGACTGCAGAACATGCACCTCAACAAAACACACCATGGTGAAGGGCGCGCCGTTGAGGAACTTGCGCGCCTGCGGAACCCACTGTGGAATATTTCCATACCGAAGCGAGAAGGAGCCGTCATCAGCAGGGGGAGGTGCTACCAGATCTTGTCGGGCCGAACGCGCGCGCATGGTCGGTGGCAGCAGCAATTCGCGTCCCTGCTCATCTGAATGAGTAGCCATCGCCGCCATTTGGCATGCAGTTTCCCCCGGCCCAGGGGGGGAACGTCCCTGGCCATCTGGGGAATCTATCCGACGTGCCCTTTTTCCCAGCCCAGGGGAGACACTTCTCTGTTTGGGGGGGTCGCCGAAGCCGCCATTCGACCTGCAGTTGCCCCCGGCCCAGGGGGGGCACATCTCTGGCCATCTGGGGAAGTCGCCGAAGATGCAATCTGAAACTCCGCTGCCCCCAGCCCAGGGGAGACACGCCCCTGGCCATCTGGAGGGATAGTGGGCGGCACGCGAGAAGCGGATAATACAGCGCCAATGGAAAGGTCGCGTGGCCCGTGCCTGCCTTGGGGCGGAGGCCTTCGGGCGCTCAGAGAGCCGCCCCCTGCCCCCCCCTGGCCATCTCGCCGCCCCCTCGCGGCAGTCGGGCCCCGCCCGCGCCGTCGGCAACCCCCAAACTGGGGCTCGTGGCACTCGAGGGCCCACGGGCCTCGCGGCTGCCACATCCCCCCCCGCCGCGCCAGGTACAAAGCCAGCATCGGGACCCACTGGTCCCCGTGGCGACGCAGAGCCCGGCAGCCGCAATGGCGCGCCAGGATTTTTCGACCTGGCGCCCGCGGCGACGGAGCCTAGTAGCCGCTGTGGCACACTAGGTCTTTGCGATCGGACGCCAGACCACAGCGCCCTCCGACCTGCCGGTGTCCCCAGCCCAGGGGAGACGCATCCCTGGCCATCTAGGGAGATAGCCGATCTGTGCCATTTAGCTGAGTCTGCCCCCAGCATGTGCTCCAGGCCATCGAACGGGTCGCGGTCGGCATCGTCTAGACCCGCCATGGCAGCAGGACCCTCGAGCAAGGGCCTAGAGGCCACAATGGCATCCGTCGGCGAAAACGAGGCGTCCGCAGCAGCCGTCGCAGGACTGGCCGAAAACGAA